>OX376713.1:739502-754763 GCA_947389935.1 Agrilus cyanescens | reverse complement strand
GTACGGATTCTCTCTCCACAACGCAACGCAACGTTCCCCCATTTGCTTGCCACACATATTAAAAAATGTCGAAAGGTGTCCTCGTACTCGAGCGCCCTCTTCTGTGATCGATGGATGCATGCATGACCACGACATACATGACCTCAGGCAACGAGGATAGATGGCAGAAGATATCGCAACATCGAAAACAACAAAAAAAAATGGAAAGAAAATATCTCCATGTAAGAACAGAAATAATGTCCATCTAATTCAAAGTCGTTTGTAATTATCCATTAGAGCGTAGTTGTTTGAGTTTCAACAAATCTCGTCTCGTTTTTTGTTCATTAATACCGTGGTATTCTTTTTATGATGCATCGACAAAATCGTTCCAATTCCCATACAGATGTCTAACAGTATCTCTAAAAAACGGAGCGAAAGCTTACTGTGAAAGATCGTTTATCTTTTTCTCCACCAAGATTATGCATGGATATGGTTTGTTGACAGATCGTCCACTTGCAGGGATTTATGACAAAAAAGGTTTTACCAATTGTTCAGTGACTCCACTCCACTCGACTCTACTCCAAAAATCTTTTCCTGGATTCCTCATCGGGGCTGACATCCAAGTGAAGAAAAAATTTCACCACAACTTCTATTATAGCATAGATATGAGTAGGTATAATTTGGGGGTGCGAAAGTGGGTCTCCCTTCTTCCGTTCCACCTCTCCAATTCCCAACGATATCATTTGCTGTTATTCCTGTCCTCTAATTTCTACTTACTCGGCCTAGGCCAAGTATCAGAAATGAAGCAATCAATTTCTCACCACCCCTGCACGCGTCCCTCTGGACTCTCACGAAGTAGTCGGTTAAGCGCCACGAGATGGTGGACGTTCGAGGGGATGCTAAGAAAGGACGAGGATGAGGATGAGGATGAGGAGAAGTAGGACAGCTCAACTCCGGTCCTTCCGGTTCCTTACTTCGTGTCGATGTACATGTGTGTATGCAGATAACGTAGTAAGACGTGTATGAATCTATTGATTAGAAGCGGTAAGCAAGCAGCAACCACCCTCAGCATGTGGCCACCACCTTACCACTCACCCCCCTAATGCCCCTCCGACATATCCTTAGTCAAGTCCTTGTTCGGTAACATATCTCTAGCCTTTAACCCCTGCCTAGGAAGAGAGACCGTATTACGTTTCGAGACGTGGGTAGAATTAAAGGATGGGGTTGCTTGTCGACGGTGCGGTGCGCTCGTCCAAGCCTATAACAATCTCTATAATATATCATAACGTGAATTGACTGACGAAAGTCAGAGACATTGAGAGGAATAATTTTTGAGGAGACATCATCTCAACCCCCATTGAGGGGTGGCAATTTGTATATTTAGTGACCTTATTAGTGGGACGTAAGAAAGATATTTTCATTAATGATTTTGGATTGTCATTGTTTTTTTCTAATGTTTGATGGAACTATTATAAAACATTTAACTTATATACTTATACAATTCTGTACATCCGCATGTATATCAGCTCTGTATACACATTTATATACTTCATGTAGCAATTATTGGTTTCATTCCTGATGGGACTTTTTCATGCAATTAATTTATATGCTTATTTATACAATTCGTATGTAGGTACATCCGCATTGTTTATATATTTATACACCTAATGCATCGATTGGTTTCGTTATAAACTTCAGTAACTTGATTTTTGATGGAACTCCTTCAAGGAATTAATTTATTTACTTATACAATTCCACACATCCGCATGTATATCGTTTTGTATATACTTTTATATACCTAATGTAGCAATTGTTTTCACTATCTTCCATTATTTCGACTCCTGATGCAACTCTTTCACGCAATTAATTGATATACCTACTTATATATTACAATTCTATATATCCGAATGTACATCCGCTTTGTATATACATTTATATACTTCCTGTACCGATTAATTTCGTTATATACCCCAATGCTTCGACTTTTGGTGGAATTCTTTCAAGCAATTAGTTTATATACATACACGATTCCACACATCCGCATGTATATACCTTTATATACTTAATATAGCGATTGATTTCCTCAAGTATTCCAGTACATTGAGTTTTGATGGACCTTTCTTAAGCAATTAATTTATAAACTCATACAATTCTACACATCCGCATGTATATCCGCTTTGTATATGTTGTGGCGATTGGTTTCCTTAAGTGTTCCAGTATTTCGACTCGTTTAGCCAATTAATTTACACGCTAATAAAATTCTGTGCACATCACATCCGCATCGTATATACATTTGTATACATGCCGTAGCGATCGGTTTCGTTGTGTATTCCGGTACTTTTCCTCGGTTCGTTGTGAATAGAAGAGAGGACAGAACGAAGTGGTTTGTTATGATGAGATAAAAACCGAAACGGTATAATATAAGCATAACAAATGACCAATTCAATTTAAGACGGTGAAAAAACGGAACTGTCCGCACGAATGGATTCGCGCATTTTAATTCTACAATATCAAGTTCCTATCCTGCTACTTGCAATCATTATTGTACCATTTACAATGCCAATACTTCACAGCGAAAGAAGCAAGAGACGACGGAAAATTTCTAGAGCAGAAATGTGGGAAACCGCGCGCTGACATTTCGACTATCAGGTACTTATTAGTAATGATTCTTGCACTAACCAGATTTGCATGCTCTTTTTTTTTTTTAGTAAGTACAAATTCTTATATATATATATAGATATGTATTTGTCACGTCAAAGACAATTTATTCTTCCTAATTAAAACAACAACTTGGACACTGTTAGGCTGATGGTAGAATCGTGCAACCAAATTAAACATAACAAAAGAGCATTCGTTGCGACCGATGCTCTTTTTTTTTAAATTATATATGTATATATAAGCTCAAAGACCATCAAGCTCTTTCACTGGGCGCTGCCGTGTGCTGTCGTGCTTTCCCATGTTGTATTTGTTTGTTGTTCATGTTTCATTTGTTTTGTGTCTATTGTACCATCTACTACAACAAGTATACATACATGCGAGAACTTTTTTTTTTATTCGCTCAGGTCGCAGAGTATGTTCCTCTATAAGAAACAATTACTGTTAATTTGTTCTCTTTAGAGGTCAATTTGTAGGACCCCAACCGAGTCGAAACGTCGAACTTTTTAAATGAAATTATACACATTTACCTATATACTTAATGTAGTTAATTTATTCCACACATCCGCATGTATATCCGCTTTCTATATACATTTTTATACCTACGGTCGTGTATTCCAGGATCCTAATTTTTAATCTGAATCTTTCGAGCACCTAACTTAAATGCTTACATATTTTACACATCCGCATGTATATCCGTTTCTTATAAACATTTCTAATGGAGTCGAAACGTCGAACTGTTTAAATAAAATTATACAGATTCGTATACTTAATGTAGTAATAGGTTTGGTGATGTCTTCGGGTGTACTGACTTTTGATAGAACTCTTTCGAGCAACTCATTTATATACTTATACAATTCTACACATCCGCATGTATATCCGCTTACTATATACATTTCTATACCTGCGGTCGTGTATTCCAGGATCCTGATTTTTAATCTAAATCTTTCGAGCACCTAACTTAAATGCTTACATATTTTACACATCCGCATGTATATCCGTTTTTTATACACATTTTTAATGGAGTCGAAACGTCGAACTGTTTAAATAAAATTATACAGATTCGTATACTTAATGTAGTAATAGGTTTGTTGATGTCTTCGAGTGTACTGACTTTTGATAGAACTCTTTTGAGAAACTAATTTATATATTTATACAATTCCACACATCCGCATGTATATCCTCTTTCTATATACATTTCTATTACCCAATGTAGCGAATGGTTTCGGTCGTTTATTCTAGTATTCTGATTTTTAATCCAACTCTTTCGAGCATTTTTAATTTATACGCTTACATATGTCACACATCCGCATGTATATCAGCTTCTTATATACATTTCTAACGAACTCTTTTAATAAAATTCGTGAGACATCAAAGGGGCAAAACGTGGAGGTTTTTGTGAGTCGCTTAGAAAAATGAGGGGTTGTAATTTGAAAATTTTTGATGACACCCCCCTGTATTTCGAGATCAATCATCCCTCTTTACATTAAATTCGCCACGAGCTATTATTCGTTTGAAGAAGACCAAAAAGGACGACGGTGGTCGTTTCCACTTTTGTTTCGGAGAGGAAGGGGGGTAAAAAGAAATAAATTTTCGTCAGCATCACTTGGCGGACGGCTAAAGGAGAAGCAGTTCGTTCGGCAAAAACGTCATGAAGGAAAACCGCGCGACCCGACCGCAACAACTTACAGGAACATACCAGAAGCTACCTACTAACCATCCGAAACATTAGTTTACCCTTTTCACTTTTCCATTTGCCGCAAACGTAACAAACCGAAGTGGAAGCCGTAGAAAACAACAGACCAAACCACACATACTTTAAACATTCTCTTGCGTTGTCTGGCAATGGTCGACCGCCAACTTTTCCTCCAACGTCACTCTTCCATTCTGAAATATTACGTCAGGAAAACTGGATTCCAACAGTAAATAAAATGGTCCCTTGCCTCATTTGTCTTAATATTAACAATAGTGGATATATTTCTGCCTCTTTTTACTCCTGTTTCTGACTCTAATATATCTTGAAGCAGCTCTTCGTCTCTCAACAGGTGTCCCGTAACCCCACTTTTAACGTTCTGCTCATTACTAACTTTTCCCACCATCCACGGTATTTCCATACTCATCCCACCGTTCACGTTTCGAGTGTAACAAATATTTGATTATGTATTTCCTAATTGGTTACTTCACGTATCATGGAATAATGAAGACAATCTTCGATTGTACTCTCATTGTATTCTAATAATAAATAAGATCGAGAGGGTCGAGTCACAGTAAGTGGAGAAAGACGTCGTCGTCACCCTCGGACCAAGAGAGGACACGACGACGTCGAGTTCGGGTTCTTATTCAACGTCCTCTGCTTTCTATGTCCTTCCTTCCTGCCATCCTTCGTTGCCGATAATTAATCATACATTATAATCGAGTGACACCCCTACTACCACTTCCTGACTGGTACCTACATACTACACCACCAGAAACACAGATATTAAAATTCGAACCCATTTATTTTTTGGTCACCCTGTATATAAGAAAAACGATACGATTATCTGTATAGAGTTTTTTGTTTCGGTTTCTTTAATTCGTGTGACATTCTTTTTGAACAAATCTCGCACATTGACGTTCACAAAGCGCCTAACGTGAACCTTAATGAGCTGAATGCATTCGCTAGCCTAATACGACTGTGAAATGAGCCGTGCTGAAAAAAAGGCCTAATTAAGCTTTAAGTTTCTCTCTCTACTATACATAGCCAGAATTTGTACGGATACGCATGCAAATTTAAAACGCTAAGTCCTGCCAGAACTTTTTTAATTACAGGTTAATTCAAACAATATGGTATGGTGTCCTTTCGAGCGAGGTATTTCGCTATTATTTGCAAAATGAAACGAAACAGCCATTCTCCTGTACCACACCCTTGCATTTTTATTCACATAATTCACTATACGTTGCTAATTAGCGAATAAACTTCTTTAAAAAAGAGTAAATTAACAATTATTATGCTTAGTCAGTATTCTGTCGATGCGATGAGGCTTATTAGTTCTCATCAGCGCGCCATAGGCAGCCCCCACCCAGTTACATCCAAGCAGAGTCAATCATGATTAATACTGATATAAGACGACTGTCTTTAAGGTGTTAACAAACGTAAATAAGAGGGTGTATTATCGACCCTTGAAGCAACTAGAGGCTTATGGTGACTTCGACCTTAATAGTTCTCATCAGTGCGTCACAGCCAGCCCCCACCTAGTAACAGCCAAGTGGAATCACTCGTTAGACAAACAAGATTAATAGTATTACAATACGACCGTCTTTAAAGTGTTAACAAACGTAAAAAATGGTGCATTTTTCCCATTAGAAGACTCTTCAAGCGACCAGAGTTGGATGGTGGTTTCGAGCTTACTAGTTCCCATCAGCGCACAATAGACAGCCCCCACCCAGTTACATCCAAGCAGAGTCAATCATGATTAATACTGATATAAGACGACTGTCTTTAAGGTGTTAACAAACGTAAATAAGAGGGTGTATTATCGACCCTTGAAGCAACTAGAGGCTTCTGGTGACTTCGACCTTAATAGTTCTCATCAGCGCGACATAGACAGCCCCCACCCAATAACAGCTAAGCGGAATCACTCTTTAGGCAATCAAGATTAATAGTATTACAATACGACCGTCTTTAAAGTGTTAACAAACGTAAAAAAAGGGTACATTTTCTCCATTAGAAGACTCTTCAAGCGACCAGAGTTGGATGGTGGTTTCGAGCTTACTAGTTCCCATCAGCGCACAATAGACAGCCCCCACCCAGTTACATCCAAGCAGAGTCAATCATGATTAATACTGATATAAGACGACTGTCTTTAAGGTGTTAACAAACGTAAATAAGAGGGTGTATTATCGACCCTTGAAGCAACTAGAGGCTTATGGTGACTTCGACTTTAATGGTTCTCATCAGCGCGTCACAGCCAGCCCCCACCTAGTAACAGCCAAGTGGAATCACTCGTTAGACAAACAAGATTAATAGTATTACAATACGACCGTCTTTAGAGTGTTAATAAGCGTAAAAAAGGGGTGCATTTTCCCCACGAGAACACTCGCCAGAGGTGGATGGTGGCTTCGAGCTTATTAGTTCTCATCAGCGCGCAATAGGCAGCCCCCACCCAATTACATCCAAGCAGAGTCAATCATGATTAATACTAATATAAGACGAATGCTTTTAAGGTGTTAACAAACGTGAATAAGAGGGTGTATTATCAATCCTTGAAGTCTATGGAAGCGACTAGAGGCTTATGGTGACTTGGATCTTAATAGTTCTCATCAGCGCGACATAGACAGCCCCCACCCAGTAACAGCCAAACTGAGGCACCCTTTAGTTAGTCAGGAGCAGTATAACTCGATAGATAGCAAGGATTCTTTGATTTAAGGACATTTTTTGCCAGATAGAGCTTCTTTGTCTTTGGTATTATATTGATCTTTATTGACCAAAGAGTGACTTTGCTTGGCTGTTACTGAGTGGGGGCTGTCCATAGCGCGCTGATGAGAACCAATAAGCAAATTTCACGTATCTTAACATCCTAAAGGTATATTATTACTATTGCAAACCGACTTTTTGAAGGCGCGTTTGGGGCAGTGAATTTTTTGTTATATTCTTTTTCATTATATATATATAAATAAATAATTAATTGGTCATGGTCAGGTGTTCTGTGATCCATATAATAAAAAGAGAAATACAACTGGATACGAGAGGGAGCGATATCGACATTTATTACACCACCTCGACGAAACCTGCCCCGAATGGAAAATAAGCACTCGTAGCAACAATATATTTAACATGGGGGTTTGTTTGCGTATCATGCCACCAAAAGCAACAACACGGTCGGATCGGTCTTGTAACTCTTGTTTGCTTTTTTACTGCGCAATTAAGGATTCTTCCCTTCTAATACGTGATTCCCAATTAAATGGTCGAAACGTTTTAATTAATATTTGTACTTATATTACCCCCATGTACTAAAAAACATCAGCATCATCAGCAGCTGGGTGTATATTAATCATGCAGATCAATAAACCGAATGCGCCCTTAATCTAAATCACCCTTAAAGTTTACTCAGCGTCTCAAATATAAAAAAATTAAGCTATTTTTGTAGTTCATCCTTCAGCCCTTGTCAAAGGACACTCTATGCTTTACTATTATTTACAAACAGACAGACAGACAGGCAGGCAGGGTGACATTGGTTCAGCATAATCTTAGGATGAGACCTCGGACAGTAAATCACGGTGATGGGTACACGTACGTAGAACGTTTACAAGCTACGGCAAAGGGTTGAAAATGGGAGGAAGGAAGAAGGACCGTACAAGACGCCGAAGACGACGCCTGTCACCGACAACGACGACGACAAGAACTTAAGAATAAAACGGACGCACCACAACTCCACCCTCCCGAATTTAATTACTCAATGATCCAGATCCATCCCAAAGCTTTTTACAAATGACGTCCCCCTGACTGAAAAAGGAAGATCTTCTAAGGGTTGTTTTTACATATTTACAACTGGGGTGGTAGGGTAGGTACATTGTAATTTTTGAATTATGAAATAACGAAAAGGGTAAAGTGTTTGTACGCAACCAAATGTAAACGACGTCGTCGTCGTTGCCGCGGTGGTGGCGTCGTTAGCGTCGTCAGCGTCGATTCCCAGCACACTCCTTCCTCCTCGACCGACCGGTTGGTTGGTTAGCCGTGATGTGTGGATGTGAATATGCAATGGGGAATGGAGATGAGGTAAGATTAATGGAATACACGACTCGGATCGTTTGGCCTAAAACAACCCTGCTGCAGGCCATGTATGGACCCAAAAACACGACGTTAAAGCGGGTTAAGAAGCCGACAGCAGGGGACACCACAATGCGAGATGATCTTCTTTGCCTTCCTTCACGTTCCACTCTCTCTCTTTCTCTCTCAACACCCTCGCATTATACTTGCTCAATGTTTTGTACACGAACCATGATCATATAGGTGATAAGGGTAGTTTTTGAGAGCGCCACGTTCATGAGGTCCCAAAATTTTTGGATTTACCATTTTCTTTTCCAAGTAGCCGAAGTGGTCATTAAATTATTTGTCCACGAGAACAAGCACATGCATCTACAAGTAGGTGGTTGTACATGAGAGCGGAAGGGCGGCGTCGGCGGACCAGGAAGGGACAAAGGGAGACCGAGGGAAATTTAGTTATCCCGTTCGGACATATCATGCCTGGGCATGGGGCATGTTCGCTTGATTAATATTGGCGAACAGAGAGAATATTACAGAATATGATTTGCATTTGGTCGAAGATTCCGTCGCCCCACGTGCGCGTCCTTTATATCATTCTTGGACGAGACTGTACCTGTCGTCTTAAAGTAAACTTGCGGACGAGAAGGGAGAAACAGCAGCCGGGGACTGTACCCTCCTGAACCCACTCTCGTACTCGAAACGCGAAGGACGAGGGAAGAGGAAACATGGGCAAGGGCCGAACAACATTAGTCAGTATGGAAATCAGTGTAGGTACCTATATGTATGTGTGTGTGCGAGTGGCTGGGGCTGTTGGTTGGTTGCTCTACGTGTTTTGTAACGGAATATCACGCTTAATAACTGCCGTGGTTATCGTCCACTAACACACACACACCCTCTTCTCACCCCAGCTAATAACGTTATCGACACTGATGTCATGTACAATATTCGGGATATCATTTAAATGACATTATCAAAAAAATAAATAAATAAATAAAAGCATGAGCAGATACAGTACTCACCCTTGAGCAGCATCTCCACCCCCTGCAGACTTTTGGCAACGCTCTGCAGCCATCCACTCGTCTTGATTTTTCTGAAACAAATGTTGGTCTTTACTGAATTGAATTTTTCATTTTGCCCAGAGGAAAGTCTCCACCAGGGGCATTAATTACACAATTTTGTCAAAAACTTAAGCCCCTCCACGTCACGTCATCGACATATCCAAATAGGGTAAGAGTGGAATATCAGCAATCAGCAAGTTATCAAGTTCAGTCTCAGCTAACAATAACAATTAGCTGCGGTCAGCAGCAATGCTTTCGTAAGGAATAATGGCACGATCGATTTTCATAAGACGACCGACCGTGTGGATGAAGGCAGGCAGAAAGGCAATCAAGCAGACTGCAGAATACACCATTCTCGAACAAGTTGCCAAGGATCCGAGCCGAGGCAAGAGATGTCCTGAGAAAGGTCCTGACAGTTTTGTTCCTTCTATGTGTACGTGTGTGACTTGAATATGCTCCGATAAGCGACTGCGGTGGACGGGGCTGCTCGGAGGGATGACGGGGGTGGTTTGAGTGGATCGGGTCGAAACTATGGAAGGGCAGCGTTCAAATGACCGGCAATTTCCATTGGAAATCACGTCACACGATCAGGACTCAGCTCTAATTATTTCCACACACAAACCACTTAAACTGACCCATCACAAATCGTAGTAACAAAAAAATACTACCACTGAAAGTCTAAATCATCTTCTGTACCTCTTATGCCTCAGAAGATCTCCAATCGATTTCTGGACCTCCAGGAACGATATAGATACTCAATTGTGAGAAGCCTGAAGTGTGAAAATTGTTTCTTTTTCTTTGGAGAAAATGAATGGAAATAGCGTCTTTAATATAAACTCGAACAATAAATAAAAAGCGTTATGAAAACCAAGTATTTCAACCTATTGATTTCACACCAGTACGGACGTATATCATGCGAGACGTGTATCTTAAGTGTGGCCGGCTGTTTCCGGTCACGAGCATATTTTTCGTAATTTTTTAGACCGTTCTCTAACCACACATCTAAAATTAAAATTACTGAAGCGGTAATGCATTAAGTAGCAAAATCGATTGCGATGCAAAAAAAAAAAAAACAATAAAATCAATTGCACAAAGTGATGTGAATGACAACAATTTTCCCGTAGCCAACGTACAGAAACGTTCAAGGCGGTGACTTGTTTGTTCGCAGTTGCTGTCACTGCAAAAAGTGCAACACGTCAAGAAAATTCTACATGAAAAAATTTTGGGATGATCTCAAAGAAACTTTAGAAACGATTTAGTTGCTTGCTTCATTTCGCCTTCTGTTGTTTACTATCCTCCCGAAATGTTCCCGAAAAAAAAAGAATTCAATCAATTAAGTGACTATAGAAATGACTCAGTTGTTTGATTCCTTCTTGCTTTGTTTGTTATGCTCCCGAAATGAAAACAATTCAGTTGAATAACCGACAACAGGAACAACTACCAAGATGGAAATAACCGATTACTGAGTAACTGACAATAGGAGCGACTCAGTTGTTTCATTTTGTTGTCGTATTGTTTCTAATGCCCCCGAAATGGAGGCAGTACAATTGAACAACTGACGACAGGAACGACTCAGTTGTTTCTTTCTATTGTTGTATTGTTTCTTATGCTCGCGAAACGCAGGTAGTACAATCGAACAACTGACGACAGGAACGACTCAGTTGTTTCATTTTGTTGTCGTATTGTTTCTAATGCCCCCGAAATGGAGGCAGTACAATTGAACAACTGACGACAGGAACGACTCAGTTGTTTCATTTTGTTGTCGTATTGTTTCTAATGCCCCCGAAATGGAGGCAGTACAATTAAACAACTGACGATAGGAACGACTCAGTTGTTTCATTTTGTTGTCGTATTGTTTCTAATGCCCCCGAAATGGAGGCAGTACAATTAAACAACTGACGATAGGAACGACTCAGTTGTTTCATTCTGTTGCCGTATTGTTTCTTATGCGCCCGAAATGGAGGCTGTACAATTGAACAACTGACAATAGGAACGACTCAGTTGTTTCATTCTGTTGCCGTATTGTTTCTAATGCCCCCGAAATGGAGGCAGTACAATTGAACAACTGACGACAGGAACGACTCAGTTGTTTCATTTTGTTGTCGTATTGTTTCTAATGCCCCCGAAATGGAGGCAGTACAATTAAACAACTGACGATAGGAACGACTCAGTTGTTTCATTCTGTTGCCGTATTGTTTCTTATGCGCCCGAAATGGAGGCAGTACAATTGAACAACTGACAATAGGAACGACTCAGTTGTTTCATTCTGTTGCCGTATTGTTTCTAATGCCCCCGAAATGGAGGCAGTCCAATTGAACAACTGACGACAGGAACGACTCAGTTGTTTCATTTTGTTGTCGTATTGTTTCTAATGCCCCCGAAATGGAGGCAGTACAATTAAACAACTGACGATAGGAACGACTCAGTTGTTTCATTCTGTTGCCGTATTGTTTCTTATGCGCCCGAAATGGAGACAGTACAATTGAACAACTGACAATAGGAACGACTCAGCTGTTTCATTCAGTTGCCGTATTGTTTCTAATGCCCCCGAAATGGAGGCAGTACAATTGAACAACTGACGACAGGAACGACTCAGTTGTTTCTTTCTATTGTTGTATTGTTTCTTATGCTCCCGAAACGGAGGTAGTACAATTGAACAACTGACAATAGGAGCGACTCAGTTGTTTCTTTCTATTGTTGTATTGTTTCTTATGCTCGCGAAACGCAGGTAGTACAATCGAACAACTGACGACAGGAACGACTCAGTTGTTTCATTTTGTTGTCGTATTGTTTCTAATGCCCCCGAAATGGAGGCAGTACAATTGAACAACTGACGACAGGAACGACTCAGTTGTTTCATTTTGTTGTCTTATTGCTTCTAATGCCCCCGAAATGGAGGCAGTACAATTGAACAACTTACGATAGGAACGACTCAGTTGTTTCATTCTGTTGCCGTATTGTTTCTTATGCCCCCGAAATGGAGGCAGTACAATTGAACAACTGACGACAGGAACGACTCAGTTGTTTCTTTCTATTGTTGTATTGTTTCTTATGCTCCCGAAACGGAGGTAGTACAATTGAACAACTGACGACAGGAACGACTCAGTTGTTTCATTTTGTTGTCTTATTGTTTCCAATGCCCCCGAAGTGGAGGCAGTACAATTGAACAACTGACAATAGGAGCGACTCAGTTGTTTCTTTCTATTGTTGTATTGTTTCTTATGCTCCCGAAACGGAGGTAGTACAATTGAACAACTGACGACAGGAACGACTCAGTTGTTTCATTTTGTTGTCTTATTGTTTCTAATGCCCCCGAAATGGAGGCAGTACAATTGAACAACTTACGATAGGAACGACTCAGTTGTTTCATTCTGTTGCCGTATTGTTTCTTATGCCCCCGAAATGGAGGCAGTACAATTGAACAACTGACGACAGGAACGACTCAGTTGTTTCTTTCTATTGTTGTATTGTTTCTTATGCTCCCGAAACGGAGGTAGTACAATTGAACAACTTACGATAGGAACGACTCAGTTGTTTCTGTTTTTGTATTTACTGCCGAAATGTGTATAATTCAAATTATGGAGTAACTGGCGGCACATTTTATTTTTTCGCCTGCAGCTTTTTGACTGCATAGTTGTGCTTATTTATCAGGATCGATCGTAACGTTCGTTACCAATACTTTACAGTTCGTTCGTCGATTTATGCATCGTGTATCGTCTCTTCCTCGATGTCTTTACTCAGCTCCGATCGTGCCTAAAGTTCTCCTCAGTCAACTGTATCTTCTTTCGTGGAACCTGATGGGTCAGTTTGTTCAACTAACCATCGACGTTGCTGGTTGCATTAGCAAATTACCGTGTTTATCAGACCGTGCAACTAGAGAAATAGAAGACTTATGCTGTCGATTTGCTATCTTTCATGCGATTCGACTTCATATTTCTTGGGAAACTCCACTCGCAATCAGACGATGTGTAGGCCACGCCGCCATTGTTGCCCATGCATGCCGCATGACAAAACAACTGCAACTTTAGAATGCTTAATAAAGTGTTGGTGTGAAGTTCAAAGGGCCGCGAGGGCAACCCATCTGTCTGTCTGTCTATCTGTCTGCAGGCCGTATCAGGAAGCGTGTAGAACAAACAAAATCAGTCAGAATGATGCGGCGTGGGATACACATTATGTCTGTTGCTTGATGCCTGACCCGTGGCATTTATACTCGCAATCGTAGTCATCGTCATAGATGTCGCCACTGGCACCAGGAGGCGGTAAACTTAATCGCAACTGTTATCTGGCTGAGCAGCCGACTGTCGTATACTCCATTTCCTGGTGCCTAGTAGTCACAAAAAAACACTCTGTGAGTTCCTGGCCCTATCGATTTCGGGGATTTCTGTTTCTCATTTTCGTCAAAACAATTATCAAGTTGGCTACGAAGAAAATAAAACAACGGAGCGGCGTGGCAGTCGTTCAGTTCCTCCTGCAGGAACAAAAATAAAAACAAAAGCTTATCGAAAGCGCTCAAGGAATCTTTCAATCCATCAGATGAGCTCTGAGTAATCTGTGCTTTCATTTGCATTCGGGGAAATACACGTGAACTAACTTATACGCCGCAAAGCGAGTCCTAAGAAAAACTGAGGGTCTCAGGGGCGGCGCGCACGGGGTTGGGAGTTGTAACGTTCCATAGATGTTACGTATACGTATACAGGATTCCATAGATGGATATTAAGTTGTCCCAAAGCTTCCTGATTATTTATAGTTCGTTGTGAGTTTTGTTACGAGTTGGATTTAGATCAAAGATCCGCCACTGCATGTGGATGTATGTAGTTGCTGCGGCTTTGGAAAGTGAGTTAGAAAGAGACGAGCTACGTAGAAAGGGGAATGAGACAGTAAAAAGGGTAGTAGTAGTTTTAATGAGAATCGTCGAAGTAGGAACGACATTGCCTTACGTTTTAAGAATAGCTGTTTTAGCACGTATTGATTGAAGAAGCGTTTGCTTTTATTTTTGCGACGTCGACGACGACGCCGACGGCGGCGGCGTCGGCGAAGGAATCGGTGCAGTCTAATAAATCAGAGCAGCCCGAGCAAGTTAAAGGCCTTTTCGGTAGGGGTAGGTGGTAAATTAACGAATAAACCGACAACTAACCACGCGACTCTCTTTCTGTTGGCATTTTATTTTCAACCCTTATTTTACCTAGGTAAATCTTTGTGACCAATTTAATTATTCAATAATTATAAAGTACACGTATGAAAAAAAAAATAAAGAACGAACACACAAAAAAAAAATGTCGTGCCAGTAGCAACGGGGACACGAAGGAAGGAAACGAAGTGAAGGGAGGACGACAAGCTAACTCCATTCGAATAACAAGTTCGCAAGCTGTAAATTTCTACCCTCAGGACTTGTTCTTGCCTTGTTCTATTACAGAGCGGCACAGGAAGAGTTATTCCAGAAAAAAAAAAATGTAAAATTTACAACGTACCACAAACGTGCAAAAAGAATTCTGGACTGCATCGAATGACGTCACGCGTAAACTGACAGGCCTTGTAACAAAATGAGAAATGTTGATATCTATGAGAACAGATGTTGGTACATCGAGTACGGTTTTTTTTTTCTTTGGAGTGACCGTTAAATAAGTCGTGTTAAAGTGAACGATGGCAATTATAGACCTTTTATAACAAAGGTTTTTTGTCACATACACTCGGTAGCTAACTAATAGGTACCTATAGAAGAATGGACAGTGGCTTTTTGTGGTAGTTGGCTGATAAAGGGGAGACGTTTTCAATAAGATCGGCGTTTATTAAGATATTATCCTCCGTTCTATTCATGATGACAATGGG
>OX376712.1:22915302-22923229 GCA_947389935.1 Agrilus cyanescens | reverse complement strand
AGGGGGTCGGTCGACTTTAGAGTCGGACTTGTACGGCGATCGCGATGCAACGGGCCCGCAGAGCATTCACCAGACCGACTGACCGCGCGATTCGGCGGTCGTCGCCGAGAGTCGGACCGTCGTCGCGGTCGCGGTCGCGGTCGAGGGCCCACGACCGACCGGAAAGTCGGACTTGAACCGATCGAAAAAAAAAAAGTTAAAGTTTCGGGCGCGGTGCAACGGTCCGATTTTGAGCCTGAACGAGGGCATCGTCGCATTCACAAGACCGACGCATCGCGCCGGGCGGCGGTCGTCACCGACCAGCCGACCGTCGTCACCGACCATCCGACCGTCGTCGCGGTCGTAGGGGGTCGGTCGACTTTAGAGTCGGACTTGTACGGCGATCGCGATGCAACGGGCCCGTGGCGCATTAACCAGACCGACTGACCGCGCGATTCGGCGGTCGTCACCGACCATCCGACCGTCGTCGCGGTCGTAGGGGGTCGGTCGACTTTAGAGTCGGACTTGTTCGGCGATCGCGATGCAACGGGCCCGCAGAGCATTCACCAGACCGACTGACCGCGCGATTCGGCGGTCGTCACCGAGAGTCGGACCGTCGTCGCGGTCGTAGGGGGTCGATCGACTGTAGAGTCGGACTTGTACGGCGATCGCGATGCAACGGGCCCGTGGCGCATTCACCAGACCGACTGACCGCGCGATTCGGCGGTCGTCACCGAGAGTCGGACCGTCGTCGCGGTCGTCGGGGGTCGATCGACTTTAGAGTCGGACTTGTTCGGCGATCGCGATGCAACGGGCCCGCAGAGCATTCACCAGACCGACTGACCGCGCGATTCGGCGGTCGTCACCGAGAGTCGGACCGTCGTCGCGGTCGTAGGGGGTCGATCGACTGTAGAGTCGGACTTGTACGGCGATCGCGACGCAACGGGCCCGTGGCGCATTCACCAGACCGACTGACCGCGCGATTCGGCGGTCGTCACCGAGAATCGGACCGTCGTCGCGGTCGCGGTCGCGGTCGATGGCCCACGACCGACCGGAAAGTCGGACTTGAACCGATCGAAAAAAAAAAAGTTAAAGTTTCGGGCGCGGTGCAACGGTCCGATTTTGAGCCTGAACGAGGGACTCGTCGCATTCACAAGACCGACGCATCGCGCCGGGCGGCGGTCGTCACCGACCAGCCGACCGTCGTCGCCGTCGTAGGGGGTCGGTCGACTTTAGAGTCGGACTTGTACGGCGATCGCGAGGCAACGGGCCCGCAGAGCATTCACCAGACCGACTGACCGCGCGATTCGGCGGTCGTCACCGAGAGTCGGACCGTCGTCGCGGTCGCGGTCGCGGTCGAGGGCCCACGACCGACCGGAAAGTCGGACTTGAACCGATCGAAAAAAAAAAAGTTAAAGTTTCGGGCGCGGTGCAACGGTCCGATTTTGAGCCTTAACGAGGGACTCGTCGCATTCACAAGACCGACGCATCGCGCCGGGCGGCGGTCGTCACCGACCAGCCGACCGTCGTCACCGACCATCCGACCGTCGTCGCGGTCGTAGGGGGTCGGTCGACTTTAGAGTCGGACTTGTACGGCGATCGCGATGCAACGGGCCCGCAGAGCATTCACCAGACCGACTGACCGCGCGATTCGGCGGTCGTCGCCGAGAGTCGGACCGTCGTCGCGGTCGCGGTCGCGGTCGAGGGCCCACGACCGACCGGAAAGTCGGACTTGAACCGATCGAAAAAAAAAGTTAAAGTTTCGGGCGCGGTGCAACGGTCCGATTTTGAGCCTGAACGAGGGCATCGTCGCATTCACAAGACCGACGCATCGCGCCGGGCGGCGGTCGTCACCGACAATCCGACCGTCGTCACCGACCATCCGACCGTCGTCGCGGTCGTAGGGGGTCGGTCGACTTTAGAGTCGGACTTGTACGGCGATCGCGATGCAACGGGCCCGTGGCGCATTCACCAGACCGACTGACCGCGCGATTCGGCGGTCGTCACCGACCATCCGACCGTCGTCGCCGTCGTAGGGGGTCGGTCGACTTTAGAGTCGGACTTGTTCGGCGATCGCGATGCAACGGGCCCGCAGAGCATTCACCAGACCGACTGACCGCGCGATTCGGCGGTCGTCACCGAGAGTCGGACCGTCGTCGCGGTCGTCGGGGGTCGATCGACTGTAGAGTCGGACTTGTACGGCGATCGCGATGCAACGGGCCCGTGGCGCATTCACCAGACCGACTGACCGCGCGATTCGGCGGTCGTCACCGACCATCCGACCGTCGTCGCCGTCGTAGGGGGTCGGTCGACTTTAGAGTCGGACTTGTTCGGCGATCGCGATGCAACGGGCCCGCAGAGCATTCACCAGACCGACTGACCGCGCGATTCGGCGGTCGTCACCGAGAGTCGGACCGTCGTCGCGGTCGTCGGGGGTCGATCGACTGTAGAGTCGGACTTGTACGGCGATCGCGACGCAACGGGCCCGTGGCGCATTCACCAGACCGACTGACCGCGCGATTCGGCGGTCGTCACCGAGAGTCGGACCGTCGTCGCGGTCGTAGGGGGTCGATCGACTGTAGAGTCGGACTTGTACGGCGATCGCGACGCAACGGGCCCGTGGCGCATTCACCAGACCGACTGACCGCGCGATTCGGCGGTCGTCACCGAGAGTCGGACCGTCGTCGCGGTCGCGGTCGAGGGCCCACGACCGACCGGAAAGTCGGACTTGAACCGATCGAAAAAAAAAAAGTTAAAGTTTCGGGCGCGGTGCAACGGTCCGATTTTGAGCCTGAACGAGGGCATCGTCGCATTCACAAGACCGACGCATCGCGCCGGGCGGCGGTCGTCACCGACAATCCGACCGTCGTCACCGACCATCCGACCGTCGTCGCGGTCGTAGGGGGTCGGTCGACTTTAGAGTCGGACTTGTACGGCGATCGCGATGCAACGGGCCCGTGGCGCATTCACCAGACCGACTGACCGCGCGATTCGGCGGTCGTCACCGACCATCCGACCGTCGTCGCCGTCGTAGGGGGTCGGTCGACTTTAGAGTCGGACTTGTTCGGCGATCGCGATGCAACGGGCCCGCCGAGCATTCACCAGACCGACTGACCGCGCGATTCGGCGGTCGTCACCGAGAGTCGGACCGTCGTCGCGGTCGTAGGGGGTCGATCGACTGTAGAGTCGGACTTGTACGGCGATCGCTATGCAACGGGCCCGTGGCGCATTCACCAGACCGACTGACCGCGCGATTCGGCGGTCGTCACCGAGAGTCGGACCGTCGTCGCGGTCGTAGGGGGTCGATCGACTTTAGAGTCGGACTTGTTCGGCGATCGCGATGCAACGGGCCCGCAGAGCATTCACCAGACCGACTGACCGCGCGATTCGGCGGTCGTCACCGAGAGTCGGACCGTCGTCGCGGTCGTAGGGGGTCGATCGACTGTAGAGTCGGACTTGTACGGCGATCGCGACGCAACGGGCCCGTGGCGCATTCACCAGACCGACTGACCGCGCGATTCGGCGGTCGTCACCGAGAGTCGGACCGTCGTCGCGGTCGTAGGGGGTCGATCGACTGTAGAGTCGGACTTGTACGGCGATCGCGACGCAACGGGCCCGTGGCGCATTCACCAGACCGACTGACCGCGCGATTCGGCGGTCGTCACCGAGAGTCGGACCGTCGTCGCGGTCGCCGTCGAGGGCGAACGACCGACCGGAAAGTCGGACTTGAACCGATCGAAAAAAAATATGTTGAAGTTTCGGGCGCGGTGCAACGGTCCGATTTTGAGCCTGAACGAGGGACTCGTCGCATTCACAAGACCGACGCATCGCGCCGGCCGGCGGTCGTCACCGACCATCCGACCGTCGTCGCCGTCGTAGGGGGTCGGTCGACTTTAGAGTCGGACTTGTACGGCGATCGCGATGCAACGGGCCCGCAGAGCATTCACCAGACCGACTGACCGCGCGATTCGGCGGTCGTCGCCGAGAGTCGGACCGTCGTCGCGGTCGCGGTCGCGGTCGAGGGCCCACGACCGACCGGAAAGTCGGACTTGAACCGATCGAAAAAAAAAAAGTTAAAGTTTCGGGCGCGGTGCAACGGTCCGATTTTGAGCCTGAACGAGGGCATCGTCGCATTCACAAGACCGACGCATCGCGCCGGGCGGCGGTCGTCACCGACAATCCGACCGTCGTCACCGACCATCCGACCGTCGTCGCGGTCGTAGGGGGTCGGTCGACTTTAGAGTCGGACTTGTACGGCGATCGCGATGCAACGGGCCCGTGGCGCATTCACCAGACCGACTGACCGCGCGATTCGGCGGTCGTCACCGACCATCCGACCGTCGTCGCCGTCGTAGGGGGTCGGTCGACTTTAGAGTCGGACTTGTTCGGCGATCGCGATGCAACGGGCCCGCCGAGCATTCACCAGACCGACTGACCGCGCGATTCGGCGGTCGTCACCGAGAGTCGGACCGTCGTCGCGGTCGTAGGGGGTCGATCGACTGTAGAGTCGGACTTGTACGGCGATCGCTATGCAACGGGCCCGTGGCGCATTCACCAGACCGACTGACCGCGCGATTCGGCGGTCGTCACCGAGAGTCGGACCGTCGTCGCGGTCGTAGGGGGTCGATCGACTTTAGAGTCGGACTTGTTCGGCGATCGCGATGCAACGGGCCCGCAGAGCATTCACCAGACCGACTGACCGCGCGATTCGGCGGTCGTCACCGAGAGTCGGACCGTCGTCGCGGTCGTAGGGGGTCGATCGACTGTAGAGTCGGACTTGTACGGCGATCGCGACGCAACGGGCCCGTGGCGCATTCACCAGACCGACTGACCGCGCGATTCGGCGGTCGTCACCGAGAGTCGGACCGTCGTCGCGGTCGTAGGGGGTCGATCGACTGTAGAGTCGGACTTGTACGGCGATCGCGACGCAACGGGCCCGTGGCGCATTCACCAGACCGACTGACCGCGCGATTCGGCGGTCGTCACCGAGAGTCGGACCGTCGTCGCGGTCGCCGTCGAGGGCGAACGACCGACCGGAAAGTCGGACTTGAACCGATCGAAAAAAAATATGTTGAAGTTTCGGGCGCGGTGCAACGGTCCGATTTTGAGCCTGAACGAGGGACTCGTCGCATTCACAAGACCGACGCATCGCGCCGGCCGGCGGTCGTCACCGACCATCCGACCGTCGTCGCCGTCGTAGGGGGTCGGTCGACTTTAGAGTCGGACTTGTACGGCGATCGCGATGCAACGGGCCCGCAGAGCATTCACCAGACCGACTGACCGCGCGATTCGGCGGTCGTCGCCGAGAGTCGGACCGTCGTCGCGGTCGCGGTCGCGGTCGAGGGCCCACGACCGACCGGAAAGTCGGACTTGAACCGATCGAAAAAAAAAAAGTTAAAGTTTCGGGCGCGGTGCAACGGTCCGATTTTGAGCCTGAACGAGGGCATCGTCGCATTCACAAGACCGACGCATCGCGCCGGGCGGCGGTCGTCACCGACAATCCGACCGTCGTCACCGACCATCCGACCGTCGTCGCGGTCGTAGGGGGTCGGTCGACTTTAGAGTCGGACTTGTACGGCGATCGCGATGCAACGGGCCCGTGGCGCATTCACCAGACCGACTGACCGCGCGATTCGGCGGTCGTCACCGACCATCCGACCGTCGTCGCCGTCGTAGGGGGTCGGTCGACTTTAGAGTCGGACTTGTTCGGCGATCGCGATGCAACGGGCCCGCAGAGCATTCACCAGACCGACTGACCGCGCGATTCGGCGGTCGTCACCGAGAGTCGGACCGTCGTCGCGGTCGTCGGGGGTCGATCGACTGTAGAGTCGGACTTGTACGGCGATCGCGACGCAACGGGCCCGTGGCGCATTCACCAGACCGACTGACCGCGCGATTCGGCGGTCGTCACCGAGAGTCGGACCGTCGTCGCGGTCGTAGGGGGTCGATCGACTGTAGAGTCGGACTTGTACGGCGATCGCGACGCAACGGGCCCGTGGCGCATTCACCAGACCGACTGACCGCGCGATTCGGCGGTCGTCACCGAGAGTCGGACCGTCGTCGCGGTCGCCGTCGAGGGCGAACGACCGACCGGAAAGTCGGACTTGAACCGATCGAAAAAAAATATGTTGAAGTTTCGGGCGCGGTGCAACGGTCCGATTTTGAGCCTGAACGAGGGACTCGTCGCATTCACAAGACCGACGCATCGCGCCGGCCGGCGGTCGTCACCGACCATCCGACCGTCGTCGCCGTCGTAGGGGGTCGGTCGACTTTAGAGTCGGACTTGTACGGCGATCGCGATGCAACGGGCCCGCAGAGCATTCACCAGACCGACTGACCGCGCGATTCGGCGGTCGTCGCCGAGAGTCGGACCGTCGTCGCGGTCGCGGTCGCGGTCGAGGGCCCACGACCGACCGGAAAGTCGGACTTGAACCGATCGAAAAAAAAAAAGTTAAAGTTTCGGGCGCGGTGCAACGGTCCGATTTTGAGCCTGAACGAGGGCATCGTCGCATTCACAAGACCGACGCATCGCGCCGGGCGGCGGTCGTCACCGACCAGCCGACCGTCGTCACCGACCATCCGACCGTCGTCGCGGTCGTAGGGGGTCGGTCGACTTTAGAGTCGGACTTGTACGGCGATCGCGATGCAACGGGCCCGTGGCGCATTAACCAGACCGACTGACCGCGCGATTCGGCGGTCGTCACCGACCATCCGACCGTCGTCGCGGTCGTAGGGGGTCGGTCGACTTTAGAGTCGGACTTGTTCGGCGATCGCGATGCAACGGGCCCGCAGAGCATTCACCAGACCGACTGACCGCGCGATTCGGCGGTCGTCACCGAGAGTCGGACCGTCGTCGCGGTCGTAGGGGGTCGATCGACTGTAGAGTCGGACTTGTACGGCGATCGCGATGCAACGGGCCCGTGGCGCATTCACCAGACCGACTGACCGCGCGATTCGGCGGTCGTCACCGAGAGTCGGACCGTCGTCGCGGTCGTCGGGGGTCGATCGACTTTAGAGTCGGACTTGTTCGGCGATCGCGATGCAACGGGCCCGCAGAGCATTCACCAGACCGACTGACCGCGCGATTCGGCGGTCGTCACCGAGAGTCGGACCGTCGTCGCGGTCGTAGGGGGTCGATCGACTGTAGAGTCGGACTTGTACGGCGATCGCGACGCAACGGGCCCGTGGCGCATTCACCAGACCGACTGACCGCGCGATTCGGCGGTCGTCACCGAGAATCGGACCGTCGTCGCGGTCGCGGTCGCGGTCGATGGCCCACGACCGACCGGAAAGTCGGACTTGAACCGATCGAAAAAAAAAAAGTTAAAGTTTCGGGCGCGGTGCAACGGTCCGATTTTGAGCCTGAACGAGGGACTCGTCGCATTCACAAGACCGACGCATCGCGCCGGGCGGCGGTCGTCACCGACCAGCCGACCGTCGTCGCCGTCGTAGGGGGTCGGTCGACTTTAGAGTCGGACTTGTACGGCGATCGCGAGGCAACGGGCCCGCAGAGCATTCACCAGACCGACTGACCGCGCGATTCGGCGGTCGTCACCGAGAGTCGGACCGTCGTCGCGGTCGCGGTCGCGGTCGAGGGCCCACGACCGACCGGAAAGTCGGACTTGAACCGATCGAAAAAAAAAAAGTTAAAGTTTCGGGCGCGGTGCAACGGTCCGATTTTGAGCCTTAACGAGGGACTCGTCGCATTCACAAGACCGACGCATCGCGCCGGGCGGCGGTCGTCACCGACCAGCCAACGGTCGTCACCGACCATCCGACCGTCGTCGCGGTCGTAGGGGGTCGGTCGACTTTAGAGTCGGACTTGTACGGCGATCGCGATGCAACGGGCCCGCAGAGCATTCACCAGACCGACTGACCGCGCGATTCGGCGGTCGTCGCCGAGAGTCGGACCGTCGTCGCGGTCGCGGTCGCGGTCGAGGGCCCACGA
>OX376712.1:22905302-22907802 GCA_947389935.1 Agrilus cyanescens | reverse complement strand
GACTGTCCTCTTCGGCCGCCATTTAACGGTCAACTCAGAACTGGCACGGACTAGGAGAATCCGACTGTCTAATTAAAACAAAGCATTGCGATGGCCCCAGCGGGTGTTGACGCAATGTGATTTCTGCCCAGTGCTCTGAATGTCAACGTGAAGAAATTCAAGCAAGCGCGGGTAAACGGCGGGAGTAACTATGAAACATCCAGCCCAACTTGACGCCAAGCAGAAGCGCACTGACGTTAGAGCAAGATGGACAGAAGAGGAGACCATGATGTTGGCACACAAAGAGGCAGAGATCCAGGCACTAGGTGAAGTAAGATTTATTAATCAGGAATTGGTTAAATTCTTCCCTAATAGAACGCTCGATGCCATAAAGAAGGCGCGTCAGAAGCAGACATATAGAGACGCGGTTGCCTCCTTCATTAGAATTCCAGCTGTAGCGCCAACAGCAGCCGTCTCCCCTCCTCCCCCTCTTGCCTTAACCAACGATCCTGGCCCGTCAAACACCTCCAGGGCCCCCCTTAGGCACGAAGATGACGATGACTCCACTCCATCCACTAGCGCGGCACAACCGACGTTGCAGCAAACAGAAGATGACAGATTCATCGATTTCATTACGACAATCCTCCACCCCAAAGATGACTCCCTTCAATCTAATAAACTATTGGACATTGTCCAAGAGGCCAAAAACCTTGGAAAGGACGCTACTCTCATTAGATTGGCGTCCTACCTTCAAGATGTTATGCCGAAGCCTACTACTGCTAAACAGCGTTCTGTGGCAGCAGAAGTTAGGGAGCCACCTACCCGTCGTATGCAACGCCGTTTGGACTACGCCAGAACACAAACCAACTGGAGAAAGCACCAGGGGAGATGCATCAAGGCCATCCTGGATGGAGATACTGGAAGCTTACCACCACCCCGCCGGCTTATGGAACCGTTTTGGCGCAAGACATTCGAATCCTGCAGCCAAGCTTGCCCATCTAAGCAAGACCTCGCTCAAGACCTAGAGGCCATATGGATACCCATAACCCCGGACGAGGTGAAGAACAACAAATTGGACATGGCTTCGTCGCCCGGCCCGGATGGAGTATCTGTGAGATTCTTACGTACAATACCAATACCTGTACTTACCGCCATTTTAAATTTGATCTTATGGTGTGGCAGAATCCCAGAGTCTCACAGAAACTCCCGAACTATATTCCTGGCAAAGAAAGCAGAAGCGACAGAACCTGGTGATTTCCGTCCAATATCCGTCCCATCAGTACTTTGCCGGCAACTCCATACCATTTTGGCCAGGCGCATCTCCGCTTTATTTAGGTTTGATGAGAGGCAGAGAGCCTTTCGCCCCACTGACGGATGTGCCGACAACACAACAATTGTGGATATGCTCATCAGGCACAACAGGGAACGTTTTTCGTCCCTGTACATAGCGATCTTAGACGTCAGTAAGGCGTTTGACTCCGTCTCCCACCAGGCCATATTTCAAGTGCTCTCCGATTATGGATTTCCTGACAATTTCACCAACTATATTGTCAGGTACTACAAAGAATCATCGACCATCTTAGCCACACCTCAATGGACCTCCAGACCCATCGTCCCTAAGCGCGGCGTCCGGCAGGGTGATCCACTCTCACCATTGATTTTTAACATCATCATAGACCGCCTGCTACGTTCGTTGCCTGCTCACATAGGGTCCAAAATAGGCACAGCAAAGGTTAATGCGTTGGCCTTTGCAGACGACCTGCTTTTATCAGCATCAACACCCAACGGTTTGCAAAATCTATTAGATTCTACTAATACTTACCTTAAATCCGTTGGGTTGAACTTAAATGCCGCCAAATGCAAGACCATCTCCGCAAAGGGCCAACCGAAGCAGAAGACGAACGTACTAGAAGCAAGATCCTTTTCAGTGGGAGAAAATACGATCCCCTGCCTGAGACGAGGAGAAGAATGGGAGTACCTCGGAGTCCGCTTCTCCAGTGATGGACGTACTAAATATAGGGCGAATGAGACCGTTGAAATCGCCCTTCAACGACTCACCAAGGCGCCCCTTAAACCCCAGCAGCGTCTACATGCTCTTCGAGTAGTCCTGCTGCCGCGCCTATATCATAAAGCATCACTGGGAAGAATTTTATTAGGCTGCCTGAACAAGGTTGACCGCATGGTCCGAGCAGCCGTACGAAAGTGGCTCAATCTTCCACACGATACACCCAATTCTTTTATCCATGCCGACGTTAAAGACGGTGGACTGGGAGTCCCCTCTTTAAGATGGACGGCCCCCTGCCTAAGGAAAAACCGACTGATGAATCTGAAGCTGCCATCCCTGGAAGACGTGTTTTCAGCCGACGTCTTTATAGCGAGGGAAATTGATGAAACGGATCGACGACTCCAAGTCAACGGAAGAACTTTGAAGACCCTCTCCGACATTTCAACCATGTGGAGAGGAAAACTATATAACTCCGTTGACGGGGCTGGCCTCCGCGAGGCCCACCGATGCCCAGAA
>OX376712.1:22890256-22895256 GCA_947389935.1 Agrilus cyanescens | reverse complement strand
TAATATGGTTCGATAGTTGCAAGGCCGTTTCCGTGGGAGAGTTGACTTTGGGCCATATGCCGCGAGCACCGACTATAAGAGGTAGGAAAAATAGTTCTTTGCCGGGCCATTTTTTGTTAGCAGCTTCAATGAAATGGTCGTTGCCGTAGACGATTTTCTTATTAAAATAGGCTACGGATAAAGGAGTGGCGCCATCCCAAGAGATCTGGACGTCAGTAATAAGGATGTGGCTATCCTGGTGAATGGCTAAGTCAGGTTTGAATAGGGTGCCGTCGGGGTGTCGTACATGGGGTTCGGATTCGACAACCCATCCTTTGGAACGGCAGTGTCGTGCGATCTTATCGACAACTGCATTATGACGACGGATTCGCTCCCAGTGAGTGACAGGGCACCCTTGTAGGACGTGGGAGATGGATTCGATCTTGTCACACCCCCCTCTGCAGCGTTGTTTATGAGGGGGGTTGGATGGTATTCCAGCCGTGGGCAGATTTGAGGTACGGAGCTGTACTGCCCTGACGAAGTCTCTCCCGGTCCATCCGGGGGGTTTAGCACGTAGCCATTCCCTACTGGATTTATCCTCGCAAGCGGCCTGGAGGCCGTTGCTGAAAGGGGACGAGATGATGGATTCCCGCCAGAATTGATCGGGGGGGATAGCCCCAGCTAGTAAGGAAATCCTTTGGATAAGGTTAGCCCCGAAGGGGGAAGATAGAATGGTAGAGACGACCAGATCCTGGGATGAGGCTAAGTTGTTCAGCCTTCTAAGAAAGATGGTGGGAATCATGCGCCTCAGATGGAAGAGGCCAAGGCCGCCGTCACGTACCTTGGCATATAAAAGAGCATCAGATGTATGAAGATGGAGGTGCAATGATTTTTTAGCGAACTTTTTAACTAGACGGTCGCATTGGTGGAGTACTCTGCCAGTGACTCGGGGATTCTGCAGAGCGTGTAGAAGGCGAGGTAGAAGATGTTCTTTCAGGAGAGTCAACTTTTGGTCAGGTTTTAAGGGAGCGGAAGATAGGAAACCAAGCCATATGGGGAGGTTAGGAAGGGACGGTTTAAGGATGCCAGTTCCACAAAAGGAATGACCGAGGTATTTAAATGGGTTAAATGCATTGACAGCAGGGATAGGAGTGTTGAGTATGGTAAGAGATGGCTTGGATCGGGGGACGCAAACTTTTTTGAGGACTGGAGCGATGATGCTGACGCATTTCCGAGGATTGATTGTCATTCCGACGGAATGAAGAAAGGAGGATATAAGGTGGAGGCGTCCAGGGAGACTCACCTCATTATCTTCCATGAGCACTATGTCGTCGGCGAAAGCCATTGCCGAACAACGGATATTACCGGAGACGGTGCCCCCGTGTTCCCCCCTGTTGAGAAGTTCCAGCAATTCGTCGAGGACCATGTTGAATAAGAGGGGACTAAGAGGGTCCCCCTGTTTCACCCCTCTTGCGATGCGGAAAGGCCGGGAAGTATGAGGGCCAACGCGGATGGAAGTCGTGCAGCAACTCATGGAGGACTTGATGAAGTCAGCTAAGGGTGGAGGGATGCCGAAACGTTCGAGGGCTCTACTGATGGCGTGGTGAGAGATTGTGTCGAACGCTTTCCGAATGTCCAAAGCTACAACGTTATATGGGAGACCTGCCTCCATTCGAGACCGGATGTAGTGGTCTAGGATAAGAGCGTTGGCCATGGTGCCATCGCTGTCGATGAAACCCCGTTGGTGGATGTTGCCTGACACAGAGGTTTTGATGCGATGTGCCAGGATGCGATGTAGAAGGCGTTGAAGGGCTGAGGAAATGGTGATAGGCCTCCATTCGTTAATATCAAGTCCATCGTCGCCCTTAGGGATCAGCACCGTACGCAATTTGTTCCAAGCAGATGGGATGATGTTATAGGCCAGAAGGATGTTGAAGATTGATGCCAGGGCCAGACTGGAAATGGCTTTGGCTTTGGCAATAGTAATTCCATCCGTGCCGGGTGCCGAAGAATGCCAGTTAGTTTTGGCGTATTCGACATCTTCAATAGAAATGGGATAAAAGATGTCGACTTGGGGTTTATGGTCCAGAATTGGACGATTTACTGGGGGGGATGGACTCTCGAAGATTTCCTGGTAGGTGTTCTCCAGGATTTCTAAAGAAGGATATTCAGACGCGGAGAGAAGTTTACGGCCGGAAAAAATGATGTCCGCCAGCGACGATTTGTTTCGAACGAAAAGGTCTTGGGCTTTTTTAAAAGCGCTGGACCTTTCGCTGCCCTTATGGTTGTAGTGGCCATAGTTAGGTTGTTTATTATTTACATATGTTTTAATGCCATTTTTGTTTTGTTTTTTAGGTTTGGAGCCCCTGCTGTTAGTTCGGGAAAGTTCCATCAGGATGGAGTCGATTTTAGGTATTATCTGAGCTCTGGGGAGGTCTGAGATAATTAAGGTTATCAGATCCCTCAGAGAACAGAAGATATCTAGGTCCAAATCGTCGAGAGCTTTTTCAAGAAAGGACTTGAACGGATCCTCCGTAGAAACGGGAGGGGAGGAGACATGGACCTTGTCATTGGAGATTCCCAAAGAAGAGGGTGTCGGATTAAGATGGACCGCTTTAGCGCGCCTACGAGGAGGAGAATCGGGCGATTCCAGTTGACGTTTGAGGCCGGAGGGACCGGCTACCTGTGAGGAGTGGACACCCGGAGAAGAGGCTATTGGCATAGATGGCGCTGACGGAGATGTAGAGGTAAGTATGGTGTAGCTGTCAGTGGTAGGTAACAGTAAGACGTTGTCTCTCTCGGGAACCGATGGAGGGGTTTCCGGACTGCTAGCCCCCTGATGGGGAGGACTGCTTCCGGAAACTTCACTGGAAGTTTGTGTTCCCGGGGAGGCGGCAAGAGATGTGTTAGCCGTATGAATGGGAGATAAAGATCTCTTCCTCTTACGAGAGGGAGTCAAGGTCAGAATATTATCAGTTCCGGAAGTCGTGCGTAATAGCGGCGTTTCCGGGAGGTCGCTATGTTCCGGAACAGTAGGACTGCATGGAGACGGGTTTGAAGATGAAGGTGAGACGCTGGAGGGTAGTCCGTCACATTGCACCGAGTTAGAAGGGAGAGGGGCGGTAGATGAAATGCCTGAATTAGAAGGAGTGGAATCCGGGGAGATGGAGTGCGTAGCATTTGGTATGTCTCCTAATCTCTCCCTGGCTCGAGCCAAGAACTCAGAATAAATTGGTTTTTCGCGCCGGTGCCTGATTTGATGTTTAGTCAGGCCCGTTGCGCGTTCCATTTGGTGGAAAAATGGTTCTCCCTTCTTTGTTGCTGCTTCGATGGATGCAAGAGTTTCTAGTGTGACGGACTCGGAGGGGGGAAGTTTACCTTCCAGATCCTTCATGTAGTTCTCATTATGTGCCTGCCTTTCATGTAAGCGCACGCCCGAGTAAGTAGTGAAGGACCTCGGGCAGTACTGGCAGGTTCTGCGGTCGTATGTGCTGCAGCCTACTTTTAGGTGTTTGGCCAAGCCGCTTTTGGTGACGTAAGGCCTTTTACATGTTGTGCACCTGATGGGGGGGGAGCCAGAGCTCCCCTGGGAGGCGTGAGGGAGAGAACTAGGATTAAACTTAGTTCCCATGACTATATTAGGAATAGGCCCTCCGCTTTTCTTAACGAGGGAAATCCTCGCGTCAGAAGAATGCCCAGTGGAGGAGTGTAAACTCCCTGTTGGGACAAGGGTCGGTGGGCTTGTACGAAGGTTAATTTTCTTTTTTAATTTAGATGTTGCGCCCTTGTCCAAAGGAACGGGAGATGGTCCCGCTGTCGACTTCTTGCTTGTGGATCCGCCGGGAGATGCCATGACGTTGGTGTTGTAGGCGAGCCTTAGAAGGACGCTGGCGAACGAAACGGACCGCCGGTCGCGCGGATGCCGCGACGTAAGAGGTAAGTATCGGGTGATGAAGGGTGGGGCGGGTAAATGAGGGTAGGTGTTAAATTGGTCGAGTTAGAAAGAAGAAGAAAAATAGGATGAAGGTAGATGGATAAGTAGTAGAACACCACGCTTAGATCGCCGATAAAATGGGAAGAGGGATGCGAAGTGTAATGTTCAAGAAGGGTGTTGGAAAGGGCAGGTGAGTAGTGAAAAGAACAGGTAGTAAGTAGAAGTAATTATAGGATTAATACAAGTAAAAGTGGAAATGAATGATTGGTGGAGGCGCCTGGCAAGCTGGACTTAGAAAATTTTTCAGTTTCAGATGTTAGGGACTTAGAAAAATTTTAATAAAGGCGCTTGGTGGAACTTAGAAAAATTTTAATGAAGGAATTTGGACTTAGAAAATTTTAAACAGATCAAATAGGGACTTAGAAAAATTTCAGATGTAGGCCGATGGACTTAGAAAAATTTTGAATAGGTAGCTAAACGAAATTTATGATCTCCTGATACTTTGAAATAATGAAACGTCATTTATTTAATTCCAGGAACCGGGAATGGAACCGGGACTACCTAGGATGGACACGGTAGAGTAAGGCGGTGGTGAGTAGGTAAAATTGAGGAATAAAAAAAAACCCACAAGTGACGTCACAGTAGTTATTAATATATTTCAGGACTTAGACAAAATTTTGAAAATTTTATGATTAGCTACTTATGGGCTCCTGGTACTGAGGAAATTTAAATACGCCAATTTCTTATTCCGGGAACCAAAATAGGGACCGGGACTACCTCGTATGTAGTTGGTAGTGAAGTGGGAGAAGGCAGGATACTAAAATGAAGAAACAATGGATCCCGCTGGTGGCGTATAGGAGCGATAAAAGTCCAGGAGAGAAGATGGAAGGTATAGAAAAAAAAGGAGAGGGCCAAAAAAAAGAGCAAGAGAAAAGAGAGCAAAAAAGGGTATAAAAAGGGGACGACAAAAAAAGGAGCAAAAACGAGAATAAAAAAGAATTAAAAAAAGGTATAAAAAGAGGATGACAAAAAAGATATAAAAAAGGAGTAAAAAAAAAAAAGGATGATAATACCTCTCTATAGTAAA
>OX376712.1:22877756-22885256 GCA_947389935.1 Agrilus cyanescens | reverse complement strand
CCTCTAAGAAGAATTGTGTGTACGCCGGCAGTAAAAACCGCGCGCGAGCGCGACGCGAACGCCGGCCCGGCGGGCCTTTGAGATGCCGGAAATACGCCTATTTAGCAGGCTAGAGTCTCGTTCGTTATCGGAATTAACCAGACAAATCGCTCCACCAACTAAGAACGGCCATGCACCACCACCCACCGAATCAAGAAAGAGCTCTCAATCTGTCAATCCTTCCGGTGTCCGGGCCTGGTGAGGTTTCCCGTGTTGAGTCAAATTAAGCCGCAGGCTCCACTCCTGGTGGTGCCCTTCCGTCAATTCCTTTAAGTTTCAGCTTTGCAACCATACTTCCCCCGGAACCCAAAAGCTTTGGTTTCCCGGAAGCTGCCCGCCGAGTCATCGAAGGAACGTCGGCGGATCGCTAGCTGGCATCGTTTATGGTTAGAACTAGGGCGGTATCTGATCGCCTTCGAACCTCTAACTTTCGTTCTTGATCAATGAAAACGTTTTTGGCAAATGCTTTCGCTTCTGTTCGTCTTGCGACGATCCAAGAATTTCACCTCTAACGTCGCAATACGAATGCCCCCATCCGTTCCTATTAATCATTACCTCGGGGTTCCGAAAACCAACAAAATAGAACCGAGGTCCTATTCCATTATTCCATGCACACGGTATTCAGGCGAAGTTTTAGCCTGCTTTAAGCACTCTAATTTGTTCAAAGTAAACGTGCCGGCCCACCTCGACACTCAGTGAAGAGCACCGCGGTGGGATTGAGTTGGGCCACCGGCGACCTCGCGGCCGTCGGTTGAGCCCACCGGCAGGACGTCCCGCGGACACGCCAGTTAAACACCGCGTGCGATGAACCGGCGGCGCGGGACACAGATTCGACTACGAGCTTTTTAACCGCAACAACTTTAATATACGCTATTGGAGCTGGAATTACCGCGGCTGCTGGCACCAGACTTGCCCTCCAATTGATCCTCGTTAAAGGGTTTAGATTGTACTCATTCCGATTACGGGGCCTCGGATGAGTCCCGTATCGTTATTTTTCGTCACTACCTCCCCGTGCCGGGAGTGGGTAATTTGCGCGCCTGCTGCCTTCCTTGGATGTGGTAGCCGTTTCTCAGGCTCCCTCTCCGGAATCGAACCCTGATTCCCCGTTACCCGTTACAACCATGGTAGGCGCAGAACCTACCATCGACAGTTGATAAGGCAGACATTTGAAAGATGCGTCGCCGGTGCGAGACCATGCGATCAGCAGAAAGTTATTCAGATTCACCAGTGGGTACGACGACGGGCGCGAACCCGCCGCCGATTGGTTTTGATCTAATAAAAGCGCTCCTTCCGTCTCCGGTCGGAGCTCTGTTTGCATGTATTAGCTCTAGAATTACCACAGTTATCCAAGTAAATGTGGGTACGATCTAAGGAACCATAACTGATTTAATGAGCCTTTCGCGGTTTCACCTTAATTCGGCTTGTACTGAGACATGCATGGCTTAATCTTTGAGACAAGCATATGACTACTGGCAGGATCAACCAGGGAGCTGCTACACCACGCTAGCGCGTCGGCCACCGCGCGCACACAAACACACAGCTCTCCGCACGTCTCCTCGCTCGTACGACTCGCGCACACGAATCCGCGCGTACTATCTTCCGCGCGGACTTCGCTCGTGTGCGGCTTGCGTAGCTGCAACCGTCGCACCCAGCGACGGCGTCGATCGGCGGACGGCGATTGCAGCGACGCGAGAGCCTTTCCGGCTCGCGCGAACGCGCGTCACGCCGAGGAACCGGACGCGAGCACCTACGCTCGCGTTCCGAATCACACCGCCTCCGTCGGCGTGGCCGTCACTCACGTACGACCACGTCGACGTCCGTTACGCCACCTTAGCAGCGGCGAGGAAAGTCGAGAGCACTCAACGACGCGAACGGGCCGACGAGCACGTAGCACGCTTTGCTGCTCCGGTTTATGAGACCGGCGTCGAACCGCTAACTCATTAGCGGTCCGATATTGCAGCTCGTTACGTCCGAGAACTCAATTCACGGACCAAGCCTTGCAATTTTCCACAAAACGGACCGGACGACCACCATCTGCAGGTCCAACCGTGTCCTCCTCAACAATTTACCTTCTTCTCCGCCGTCTCCCAACAGACGACGGAGACCACCGTGTTTACTCACAACAATCGGCCAGGACCGTTTCCACAACGGTCCGACCAAGCTTCGAATACCCCACGAACTAAACAACTCTTCGCTAGATTGAAAGCGACATTTGGGTCAGGGACGCGCCTCGACGCGTCCCTTTCGTGAGCGCGATCTCGAACCGAGATCATTCTCGCTCGGACTGCAGAGAGCCGCCGCTTCTGTTATTCGTACTGCACCGAGAGCAAGAACACCTTCGTGCCCCCGGCAGCCTTGTACCATTCGGGTTGTCCACGTGTGAGCCCAGTACGCGAACGTATTGACGTAACCCCGTACCAGATGCTCGTGGACTCGCTGTGCTATTGCCGTCTTGCCGACGAGCATGCGGCGGCGCAACGATATGCCAACATCCACCGCAAAACCCTTTGGCGACGACAAGACGGAAACATCCGCAGCAACGGCGCCTCAACCAACGCCGCCACTGCCGCCTACGCGCTTGTGGTGACGCCACTCGTCCCGACGCCACCACGCACCAATCGGCTACCACCACTACTACTACTTCACCACCACTCTTCCTGCGGCCGACCACTCGAACCGCAGACGCTTCCACATTGCCGGCCAGCCCTAGCTACAGTTACGCAACTGGACGACCGGCTGCCACCTCCGTCACTCATCTACTACTCCTCCTCCTCTACCACCATCGTCTCGCTATAACGTCGTAATAGCCGCCGATTTCAAACCACCACTACCACCACAACTCCTGCGGCCGACTACCCGAACCGCAGACGTTTCCACAAAGCCGGCCAGCCCTAGCTTCAATTACGCCACCAGAACACCGGCTACCTCTCACTGTCAACTACTACTCCTCTACCACCATCGTCTCGCTATAACGTCGTAATAGCCCCTGATTTCAACAAACAAAATTTCCACACCTCTAACACTCCTCACCAACCTGCGTGACACGGGAGGGGAGATGACGGTCGGTATCCGAAAGTGTCACGCCAAAATTCCACGGAACCGTCTCCACCTCTTGTGAATGCGAAAAAACTCTTGTTCAGGATCTATACCCGACCGTTGCACCGCGCGCGGAACTTTAACTTTTTTTTTTTCGATCGGTTCAAGTCCGACTTTCCGGTCGGTCGTTCGCCCTCGACGGCGACCGCGACGACGGCCCGACTCTCGGTGACGACCGCCGAATCGCGCGGTCAGTCGGTCTGGTGAATGCTCTGCGGGCCCGTTGCATCGCGATCGCCGAACAAGTCCGACTCTACAGTCGATCGACCCCCTACGACCGCGACGACGGTCCGACTCTCGGTGACGACCGCCGAATCGCGCGGTCAGTCGGTCTGGTGAATGCGCCACGGGCCCGTTGCGTCGCGATCGCCGTACAAGTCCGACTCTACAGTCGATCGACCCCCGACGACCGCGACGACGGTCCGACTCTCGGTGACGACCGCCGAATCGCGCGGTCAGTCGGTCTGGTGAATGCTCTGCGGGCCCGTTGCATCGCGATCGCCGAACAAGTCCGACTCTAAAGTCGACCGACCCCCTACGACGGCGACGACGGTCGGATGGTCGGTGACGACCGCCGAATCGCGCGGTCAGTCGGTCTGGTGAATGCGCCACGGGCCCGTTGCATCGCGATCGCCGTACAAGTCCGACTCTACAGTCGATCGACCCCCGACGACCGCGACGACGGTCCGACTCTCGGTGACGACCGCCGAATCGCGCGGTCAGTCGGTCTGGTGAATGCTCTGCGGGCCCGTTGCATCGCGATCGCCGAACAAGTCCGACTCTAAAGTCGACCGACCCCCTACGACGGCGACGACGGTCGGATGGTCGGTGACGACCGCCGAATCGCGCGGTCAGTCGGTCTGGTGAATGCGCCACGGGCCCGTTGCATCGCGATCGCCGTACAAGTCCGACTCTAAAGTCGACCGACCCCCTACGACCGCGACGACGGTCGGATGGTCGGTGACGACGGTCGGATTGTCGGTGACGACCGCCGCCCGGCGCGATGCGTCGGTCTTGTGAATGCGACGATGCCCTCGTTCAGGCTCAAAATCGGACCGTTGCACCGCGCCCGAAACTTTAACTTTTTTTTTCGATCGGTTCAAGTCCGACTTTCCGGTCGGTCGTGGGCCCTCGACCGCGACCGCGACCGCGACGACGGTCCGACTCTCGGCGACGACCGCCGAATCGCGCGGTCAGTCGGTCTGGTGAATGCTCTGCGGGCCCGTTGCATCGCGATCGCCGTACAAGTCCGACTCTAAAGTCGACCGACCCCCTACGACCGCGACGACGGTCGGATGGTCGGTGACGACGGTCGGCTGGTCGGTGACGACCGCCGCCCGGCGCGATGCGTCGGTCTTGTGAATGCGACGAGTCCCTCGTTAAGGCTCAAAATCGGACCGTTGCACCGCGCCCGAAACTTTAACTTTTTTTTTTTCGATCGGTTCAAGTCCGACTTTCCGGTCGGTCGTGGGCCCTCGACCGCGACCGCGACCGCGACGACGGTCCGACTCTCGGTGACGACCGCCGAATCGCGCGGTCAGTCGGTCTGGTGAATGCTCTGCGGGCCCGTTGCCTCGCGATCGCCGTACAAGTCCGACTCTAAAGTCGACCGACCCCCTACGACGGCGACGACGGTCGGCTGGTCGGTGACGACCGCCGCCCGGCGCGATGCGTCGGTCTTGTGAATGCGACGAGTCCCTCGTTCAGGCTCAAAATCGGACCGTTGCACCGCGCCCGAAACTTTAACTTTTTTTTTTTCGATCGGTTCAAGTCCGACTTTCCGGTCGGTCGTGGGCCATCGACCGCGACCGCGACCGCGACGACGGTCCGATTCTCGGTGACGACCGCCGAATCGCGCGGTCAGTCGGTCTGGTGAATGCGCCACGGGCCCGTTGCGTCGCGATCGCCGTACAAGTCCGACTCTACAGTCGATCGACCCCCTACGACCGCGACGACGGTCCGACTCTCGGTGACGACCGCCGAATCGCGCGGTCAGTCGGTCTGGTGAATGCTCTGCGGGCCCGTTGCATCGCGATCGCCGAACAAGTCCGACTCTAAAGTCGATCGACCCCCGACGACCGCGACGACGGTCCGACTCTCGGTGACGACCGCCGAATCGCGCGGTCAGTCGGTCTGGTGAATGCGCCACGGGCCCGTTGCATCGCGATCGCCGTACAAGTCCGACTCTACAGTCGATCGACCCCCTACGACCGCGACGACGGTCCGACTCTCGGTGACGACCGCCGAATCGCGCGGTCAGTCGGTCTGGTGAATGCTCTGCGGGCCCGTTGCATCGCGATCGCCGAACAAGTCCGACTCTAAAGTCGACCGACCCCCTACGACCGCGACGACGGTCGGATGGTCGGTGACGACCGCCGAATCGCGCGGTCAGTCGGTCTGGTTAATGCGCCACGGGCCCGTTGCATCGCGATCGCCGTACAAGTCCGACTCTAAAGTCGACCGACCCCCTACGACCGCGACGACGGTCGGATGGTCGGTGACGACGGTCGGCTGGTCGGTGACGACCGCCGCCCGGCGCGATGCGTCGGTCTTGTGAATGCGACGATGCCCTCGTTCAGGCTCAAAATCGGACCGTTGCACCGCGCCCGAAACTTTAACTTTTTTTTTTTCGATCGGTTCAAGTCCGACTTTCCGGTCGGTCGTGGGCCCTCGACCGCGACCGCGACCGCGACGACGGTCCGACTCTCGGCGACGACCGCCGAATCGCGCGGTCAGTCGGTCTGGTGAATGCTCTGCGGGCCCGTTGCATCGCGATCGCCGTACAAGTCCGACTCTAAAGTCGACCGACCCCCTACGACGGCGACGACGGTCGGATGGTCGGTGACGACCGCCGGCCGGCGCGATGCGTCGGTCTTGTGAATGCGACGAGTCCCTCGTTCAGGCTCAAAATCGGACCGTTGCACCGCGCCCGAAACTTCAACATATTTTTTTTCGATCGGTTCAAGTCCGACTTTCCGGTCGGTCGTTCGCCCTCGACGGCGACCGCGACGACGGTCCGACTCTCGGTGACGACCGCCGAATCGCGCGGTCAGTCGGTCTGGTGAATGCGCCACGGGCCCGTTGCGTCGCGATCGCCGTACAAGTCCGACTCTACAGTCGATCGACCCCCTACGACCGCGACGACGGTCCGACTCTCGGTGACGACCGCCGAATCGCGCGGTCAGTCGGTCTGGTGAATGCGCCACGGGCCCGTTGCGTCGCGATCGCCGTACAAGTCCGACTCTACAGTCGATCGACCCCCGACGACCGCGACGACGGTCCGACTCTCGGTGACGACCGCCGAATCGCGCGGTCAGTCGGTCTGGTGAATGCTCTGCGGGCCCGTTGCATCGCGATCGCCGAACAAGTCCGACTCTAAAGTCGACCGACCCCCTACGACGGCGACGACGGTCGGATGGTCGGTGACGACCGCCGAATCGCGCGGTCAGTCGGTCTGGTGAATGCGCCACGGGCCCGTTGCATCGCGATCGCCGTACAAGTCCGACTCTAAAGTCGACCGACCCCCTACGACCGCGACGACGGTCGGATGGTCGGTGACGACGGTCGGATTGTCGGTGACGACCGCCGCCCGGCGCGATGCGTCGGTCTTGTGAATGCGACGATGCCCTCGTTCAGGCTCAAAATCGGACCGTTGCACCGCGCCCGAAACTTTAACTTTTTTTTTTTCGATCGGTTCAAGTCCGACTTTCCGGTCGGTCGTGGGCCCTCGACCGCGACCGCGACCGCGACGACGGTCCGACTCTCGGCGACGACCGCCGAATCGCGCGGTCAGTCGGTCTGGTGAATGCTCTGCGGGCCCGTTGCATCGCGATCGCCGTACAAGTCCGACTCTAAAGTCGACCGACCCCCTACGACGGCGACGACGGTCGGATGGTCGGTGACGACCGCCGGCCGGCGCGATGCGTCGGTCTTGTGAATGCGACGAGTCCCTCGTTCAGGCTCAAAATCGGACCGTTGCACCGCGCCCGAAACTTCAACATATTTTTTTTCGATCGGTTCAAGTCCGACTTTCCGGTCGGTCGTTCGCCCTCGACGGCGACCGCGACGACGGTCCGACTCTCGGTGACGACCGCCGAATCGCGCGGTCAGTCGGTCTGGTGAATGCGCCACGGGCCCGTTGCGTCGCGATCGCCGTACAAGTCCGACTCTACAGTCGATCGACCCCCTACGACCGCGACGACGGTCCGACTCTCGGTGACGACCGCCGAATCGCGCGGTCAGTCGGTCTGGTGAATGCGCCACGGGCCCGTTGCGTCGCGATCGCCGTACAAGTCCGACTCTACAGTCGATCGACCCCCTACGACCGCGACGACGGTCCGACTCTCGGTGACGACCGCCGAATCG
>OX376712.1:22857756-22867756 GCA_947389935.1 Agrilus cyanescens | reverse complement strand
CCGTGCCAGTTCTGAGTTGACCGTTAAATGGCGGCCGAAGAGGACAGTCGGCCGCGACGCGAGCCGCAAACCGACGCCTCGCAGCAAGGAAGTTCCGCGGGAGGCCAAGGCACGGGACCGAGCTCGGGTCCGGCACGGGCGCGAAGCCCGCACCATCGCCTCGCCCAGGCCCGGCACGTCAGCCAGGACCCGCTTCCCGACCAAGCCCGACGCGCCCCGATCCTCAGAGCCAATCCTTATCCCGAAGTTACGGATCCAATTTGCCGACTTCCCTTACCTACATTATTCTATCGACTAGAGGCTCTTAACCTTGGAGACCGGCTGCGGATATGGGTACGATCCGGCGCGACACCTGCACGTGGCCCTCTCCCGGATTTTCAAGGTCCGAGGGGAAGATCCGGACACCGCCGCAACTGCGGTGCTCTTCGCGTTCCAAACCATATCTCCCTGCTAGAGGATTCCATGGAACTCGAACGCTCATGCAGAAAAGAAAACTCTTCCCGGATCTCCCGACGGCGTCTCCGGGTCCTTTTGGGTTACCCCGACGAACTCTCATGCGAGGGCCCGACTTGTTAACGGTTCCGCTGCCGGGTTCCGGAATAGGAACCGGATTCCCTTTCGCCCGTCGGACGTGAACGGACTGCTTATCATGGTTCAATAAACACGCCACATCGACATCGGCTTTCGCCTAGGGCTTAGGATCGACTGACTCGTGTGCAACGGCTGTTCACACGAAACCCTTCTCCACGTCAGTCCTCCAGGGCCTCGCTGGAGTATTTGCTACTACCACCAAGATCTGCGCCGACGGCAGCTCCAGACGGGCCCACGCCCAATCCTTCTGCGCTCACCGCCGCGACCCTCCTACTCGTCACAGCTTCGTGACGCGACCGCGCCCGAAGACGCGGCCGGCGCCGCTCCTGCCGCTGACGGCAGAGTATAAGCACGACGCTACAGCGCCATCCATTTTCAGGGCTAGTAACTTCGGCAGGTGAGTTGTTACACACTCCTTGGCGGATTCCGACTTCCATGGCCACCGTCCTGCTGTCTTAAGTTACCAGTTCGCATCTAGCAGTCGTACCGTCCAGACGTGTGCGATGAGCGAGACGCGCAGTGCCACGCCCACCGAAACTGCCGGCCGTCGGCAGTCGGTTTCCAGCCTCGGCGAGTGCTACGTCAGCGTTTCGTCTATGGATGTGTCCGTCGAGTCCACGAAAAGAAAGAATACTTCTCCATGGTGCGACGACGAGCCTGATTTTACTCAACCAGGCGAGGTAAAGAAGCAGAAACGGCGAGACAGCGGCGAATTAACGCGGATAAACGCAAGTAAGTTGCCTGAAGATTTTTTAAGTGCAGACGCGAGGCGCTTTTTTAAAATTATCAATATGCTAGTGCCTATGAAGGCAGAAACAATTAAAGTCGCGGATAGGAAAGTGATTAGAGAAACGGCAGATTCCCTTATGGAGGGATTAGTTCAATTAACGGGTATAATTAAAGAATTACGACACACGGTCAAAACTAGGGAACAAGAAATCGAGGTACTTAAAAAACAAAAGCCGTCGCAAGAAGTGAATAGTAGCGTAACATTTGTTTCATACGCGGATAGGTTAAAATCGGGGAATAATTTAGTAAAACCACGAGTTAGCGAAAATTCATTTCCGGTTAGGATAGAATCTAAAAAAGTAGGCAAAGGGGCCGAATTCGTGAAAAAGGTAGTCATGCGTACCGTAGACCCAATAAAAAATAACATCGCGGTTAAAAACGTAAGGTCAACCAAATCAGGGGATTTAGTGGTAGATTGCGCAAGGAAAGAAGACGCGGAAAAAATTAAAAAATCCCTGCTTATCAGGGCAAAAGACGACGTTGCGGTTAAGGAAATTAAAAAACGCTGGCCTAGGGTTAGAATAGATAGGATCAGTAAGGAATTAAATTCCAAAGACTTACACGAAACAATTTTAGGGCATAACGATTTCATTGACGAATTTTGCGGTAACGACGTGGAGAAATTTAAATCGAATTTCAAACAGCTTGCGGTATTTGAAAATAAAAATAATAGGGACAGTTACAGCGCGATTTTTGAAGTTAATCCTAATTTAAGGAAATTAATGTTAGATAGACCAATTTATTTAAATTGGCAAAGGGTTTTTGTTAGGGATCACTTCTCCATGCTGCAGTGTTTCCAGTGTTATGATTTTGGTCATTTATCTAAAAATTGTAAGGTCAAAGAACAGATTTGCGGTAAATGCGGCGGCAAACACAGTTTTAGGGATTGTAAATCTAAAACCACCTCGTGTGTCGTTTGTGTTAGGTCCAATAGGGACAAAAAACATGCGCCGGTAAATACAGACCACGACGCGAAAAGTCAGTCTTGCCCAACGATGAATAGGATAAAAAATTCAATTTTATCCAACATAGACTTTTATGGATCTTAAATCCATAAAAAACAACCCCGACGCGGATTTCGTTTTAAATTTTGGCCAAATTAATTTAGGAAAGGGCAAGGCGGCTACAAGCAATCTTTTGAAATTAATTTCAGACAAAAAATTAGATGTTTGTTTTGTACAAGAACCTACAGTCAACCGGTCGAAAATTGTTGGCTTTTCTAAAAATAATTTAATTATTTCTAAATCGATAAATATTCCAAAAGCAGCTGTTATTGTAAACAATTCTAAAATTTCATGTCTATTTTTAGAAAGTATTTCCTGTGATAAGATTGTTGTTGTTGAAATTACTGTTAATTGCAACTCATTAACACTAATTGACGTCTATTTACCACCCACTGATTCGAGGGTCGACGACAACAACTTCCTCGAACGACTCGAATTTATTATTTCCAAAATAGATAGGGCAAAACCAGTAATTATTGCAGGTGATTTCAATGCCAAGAATTTTGTTTGGGGCAGTCCAATTAATGATAATAGAGGTACAAAAATTTTAGATTTTTTCGAAAATAATAATTTAACCGTTTTAAATAATAATTCAGAACCCACTTTTGTTGGACATCGCGGATCAAGTTTTGTTGATATTACCGTTGCAAATTTAGAAGGCTTAAAAATCATAAAAAATTGGAAAGTCTTAGACGAGGAAACACTTTCAGATCACAAGTTAATTTTTTGGCAAATTTCTTTTGACACCCGCGAAACGGATACCGTTGACCGTAGGTTTTGTAATAAAAAAGCAAATTGGGATAAATTTTCGGAAAACTTTAGGGAAAACATAGGAAATATAGTACTAATCGACGAAAATAATGTTTCGGAACGCGCAAGTTTTTTAAACGACTGCATAATTACAGCGTGCGAGGCGTCTATGCCACACAAAAAATCATTTGCGAAAAGTGTGCCATGGTGGACCAAAGAATTAACGGAAAAGAGATCGGAATCGCGGAGACTTAGGCGTTGTTTTCAACGAGAAAAAAATGCGGCTAATCGAGAAATTAAACGCGTCGAATATTATCGCATTTTTCGCGAATATAAAGAACTTTTGGAAAAAACTAGAACCGAAAAATTTAAGCAATTTTGTACAAAAAATTCGGAAAAAGACCCGTGGGGAACGGCATATAAAGTAATTCGCGGGAAAAATTCAAATCGATCTTGTTTTCAAAATTTAAAACGTACCGACGGCTCATTTACAAAAAACACGAAAGAAACCGCCGAATTTATTTTAGATTCATTTTTTCCGTCGGACGATCAAAATTTAGACAACGATACTCACCGTCGCATGCGCGCTGAGAGCAGCAACGATATACGCGAAACGGGATTTTTTAAGAAAATAACTTACGCGGAAATTGAACGAGCCGTTAACAGAATGAACCCACGGAAGGCACCAGGACTCGACGGGATAACTTCCGACGCAGCCCTGGTAGCATTTCAAGCCGCGCCCGACATTTTCATAAATATTTTTAATAAATGTTTCGAACTGGGTGTTTTTCCAACGTGTTGGAAAAAACAATCCGTCAAAATTATTCCAAAACCGGGAAAACGTAATTTCGATGATGTCAAAAGCTTTCGGCCTATTAGTTTACTTCCGATCGTTGGCAAAATTTTAGATAGAATTTTCACTACACGGCTACAATTTGAAATTAATAAAAATGGCGGTTTAAATCAAAATCAATTTGGATTCGTAGCCGGTCGGTCCACCACGGACGCTGTAACTGCAGTCGTAAACAGTATAAAAAATTCACGCGATAATGATAATTACGTCGCTGCTGTTGCACTCGACATTTCGGGAGCCTTTGACAACGCCTGGTGGCCACGGATAATTTTTGAACTTAAACAACGTAATATTTCAGGGGCATTAATTAAATTATTACAAAATTATTTCACCGATAGAACTGCCGTGGTTTCAATTTCCGGAAGCGTGGTCACAAAAAACATAGAGCGGGGTTGCCCGCAGGGGTCGTGTTCCGGCCCACTCCTGTGGAACACCCTGTATAACACTATTTTCGATACAGACCTTCCGGAGGGTGCAAAAATTTTTTCGTTCGCCGACGACACCTTGCTCGTCGTCGAAGCGCGGCAATACAAAATTTTGAAAAGTAAGGTTAACCAGGCGCTCGCTATCTTGTCAAATTGGGCGGAAAATTTGAAATTAAAATTCAACGCGGATAAAACGGAAGCGTTATTTTTCGGAAAAAATATAAATCAACAGAGACCTGCTTTTAATTTCAACGGGCGTTTCGTACATTGCTCAGAGAGCATAAAATATTTAGGAATTTATATAGATGAAAAATTGTCGTGGAAACCTCATATACAGTATGTTTCGAACAAGGGGAAAGAAATTTCGCATAAAATCGCGGCGGCGGCAAGATTGACGTGGGGATTTAGGGGCGCGGCATTATCAAAAGTATATGAGGGCGCGGTACAATCGGCCATGCTTTACGGAGCACCGATTTGGGCAGATGGGTGTAAAGTAAAAGAATGCAGGTCTCTTTTAAGCGCGCAAAGAATACTCGTCGTAAAAGCAGCAGCGGCGTATCGCACAGTTTCAACAGAAGCGGCTTTTGTCTTGAGTAGAGTTCTGCCGTTTGATTTGTTGTTGCAGGAAACAGCCAAAAAGTACAGACTTTTTGCTGGCCTACCACGCGACAACGACATCACCGAAGTGCAACTTTTGGACCGACAGCTCGAACGACGTGTCAACCTGGCGGACACTACACATCCGGCGGACATGGACAACTTCCGGTTTTCGAAGGGAGACCAGAATACCTACGAGACAGTCTGCTACACGGATGGATCGAGATTGGACGACGGACGAGCTGGAGGTTCCTTCATTCTCTACCACGGCGATACGGAAATTCACCGGGAAAATTTCACCCTCGCGGAAAATAGTACTATCTTTCAGTGCGAAATGGTAGCACTACGACAAGCACTAACACATCTACAGGGGCAAACGGACATAATCAAGGAGTGCTCCATCGTAACGGACAGCCTATCTGTTTTAACGGCCCTTCGCAACATGAAACAACCGACCGCATTACAACGGGATACGTGGGAACTCGCGGTCAATCTGGCCGCCGAGATTTCCCTACTTTTCCATTGGACACCGTCGCATTCTGGCAATGCGAAAAACGACGCCGCGGATGAATATGCGAAGGCCGCCGCCACCGACCAGGCGACGCCACCCATTTACGACCTGGTTCCCAGAGCCGTCGTTAAACGGCGACTGCGCAATGTATCTCTGGAGGCTTGGAAAGAACGATGGAGGACTGCTACTACCGGTAGGGCAACGGCGAGGTTCTTACCGGAACCAAATTTCGACAACAACATCACCGGCGAATTGGATTTCTACATGGTTCAACTAATGACGGGACACGGTAATTTCAAGGCTTACCTGAAGCGTATCGGCAAAACCGACGACGACACATGTTCGTGCGGTGGCGTCGATACGGCAGAACACGTCCTTTTCGAATGCCATGGGGAAGACCAACACCGCGGAACAGCCGATCAGGATCTCGCGGTCCGCGGGTTCCGGTTTCCGACCAACTACGGGGAGGTCACCGAGCTGCGGAACGAGAAAATCTGGTGGGATGTTTTTCGAAAATTTTCGCGTAGTGTTGAAAAATTAAAAGCGGACAATTAAGTGCCCTTGTGTTGTGCGCGTTCGCGGTCGGTATTCCAATTTTCGGTTTCGGTTACTTTCGGTCTCGACAACTAGTGTCGGTTTCGTTTTCGTTCGTTTTCGCATTTCGCGTTCGTTTGGCGTGCGTTCGTGGTCGCGGTCGCGATCGGGATTGTTCGGGCAGGTAGGGATCATTGTGGCCAGAACGACATGGAAGACTGAAGCCTGCGCCTTCCAAGACCTATTGCCCTAAAGGCGATCCTCTGGATGGCGGATATGGAACTGCACCATGTCGGTTGTGCAAATCAACATCTGGCTAGCGGACTGTAGGTATATATCTATATAGGTATATACCTTACACGATAGGCTCGTTCGAAACGTACGTTTTTAGTTAAAACTGCGATCCGCGCCAACGCGTATTCGATATCGAAAAATTACTGTCGTATGTGCTAACGCGGAGTGTTCTTTTTTCAGGGGATTGCTAGATCCGAACTCAAAATTCAAAATTTACGCGGAATTTAATTATCGGGGTTTTATGTAAATATGTATATATATTTCTGACTGCAAACTTTGAGTTTGTACTTTTTTGTATATTGTTTGTATAAATATTGTGTTTTTTATATTGCGCGATGTTTGGCGGGATCACAAGAAACTACCGCTTCTTATTTCAGATTTCTTTGTTTTATTTATGACAATACTAAAATTCACTCGCGAACCATTTTAGTTTCTTGCGCTCCAGCCAAAACATCCTAGGTTAGGTGGTCTGGTTGGGTTTTCCTGGGTTTCCCCAACCCCCGCAACAAATGTTGGACCACATGTACATACTCTCCCAGAACAAATAACTTTATGTAAATATAATTTTTGCAGGCCCTCCTCCCTCTCTGCCACACTCCTTTAAATTGATAATTCTTAATAAAATGCTTCCAATTTTCGTTGTTTTATTTCGCAAAAGCAGAGGGAGGAGATAAAGTAGGGATTATAATTGTATAGAGTTAATTATTATAGTTTTATTTTTATCTATTTTATTACGTAAGTTTATAAGTATCTGTACATATATAATACATCGAAAGACCGCCGCTGTAGTACCGAAAGGTGGAGCAGCGGCACCATGTATATACTTTTAGTTTAATAAATCATACTGTCTTAAGTTACCAACGCCTTTCATGGTATCCCATGAGCGTCGATTTAGGCGCTTTAACTCTGCGTTTGGTTCATCCCACAGCGCCAGTTCTGCTTACCAAAAGTGGCCCACTTGGCACTCTGATCCGTTCGATTTTATATCATCGAGGGTTACTCGCGGCTTCTAGTTCGAGCAAGCCGGAGTTCTCACCCATTTAAAGTTTGAGAATAGGTTGAGGCCGTTTCGACCCCAATGCCTCTAATCATTCGCTTTACCGGATGAGACTCGCAAAAGCGAGCGCCAGCTATCCTGAGGGAAACTTCGGAGGGAACCAGCTACTAGATGGTTCGATTAGTCTTTCGCCCCTATACCCAGTTCCGACGATCGATTTGCACGTCAGAATCGCTACGGACCTCCATCAGGGTTTCCCCTGACTTCGTCCTGACCAGGCATAGTTCACCATCTTTCGGGTCCCAGCGTGTACGCTCTGGGTGCGCCTCTTCTCGCGATGAGAACGAAACGCCCCGGGAGTGCGGGGCCGCGGCCGAGCGCGGCCCATCCTCCCTCCGTCCGCGCTAAGGCGGACGTTCACTTTCATTTCGCCTTTAGGTTTCGCTCGAGTCCCAATGACTCGCGCACATGCTAGACTCCTTGGTCCGTGTTTCAAGACGGGTCCTGAAATTACCCAAAGCTATAGCGTCGCGGACAGACGATCGTGCCTCCTGCGCGGGCACGTCTCGCGCGCGAAGCGCGAGACAGAGGTCTGCCCGAGGTGTCCGTCGCCAACAGCGACGCGGCCTCTGATCCGGACCGGGTCCGAACTTCGAAGAACCGCGAGCGCTTGCGACGGACCGGGCGCGAACGAAATGGTCGCGACCTCTCGTCCACCGATACCGTCGGGCGAGCCGACCGGGACTCCTCGGGTCCGAACGTGCGGCGCGAACCGCACGCGCGGGCTCCACCGAGGGCCTTAGACCGACGCCCAACGGGTCGCGACGTCCTACGAGGGGAGAAGTGCACGCGTACGGAGCCGTACGCCGGGAGCCGGGCGGACGACCGCGAGAGCCGTCCGTCGCGCGCCTCCCGGACGCCGGACAACCGCGACGCGGTTGAATCTCCCCCATCGACCTTTCGGGTTTCTCAGGTTTACCCCTGAACGGTTTCACGTACTCTTGAACTCTCTCTTCAAAGTTCTTTTCAACTTTCCCTCACGGTACTTGTTCGCTATCGGTCTCGTGGTCATATTTAGCCTTAGATGGAGTTTACCACCCGCTTAGGGCTGCACTCTCAAGCAACCCGACTCTAAGGAGACGCCCTCCCGCGAACGGCGGCGGTCGCTACGGGCCTGGCACCCTCTCTGGGTAAGTGGCCCCGTTCAAGAAGGACTTGGACGCACCGCGCGACCGCGGGATGACGGACGCTCCCGAACGCCACATTCCCCGCGATCGGAACGACCGCGGGGTTCAGCGCTGGGCTCTTCCCTGTTCGCTCGCCGCTACTGAGGGAATCCTGGTTAGTTTCTTTTCCACCGCTTAGTAATATGCTTAAATTCGGCGGGTAATCTCGCCTGCTCCGAGGTCGCCAATCTGCTGTTTCGTGCATCGTTATCATCCGTGTACTCTACCGGCCGACGGACGACGACGAACGGACGGACGGACGACGACTACTACTACTACTACTACTAGCGTCGACCGCCGCCGCCGCCGCCACCGACGGCGCGCCGCGTGCAGCTCTCCGGCACGGGCGACGACTTGCGGCAGCCCGGTTTCGTGCGTCGGCAACTTCTCGTTCGACGTCCGCACGCCGCGTCTCTAGTCGCGTCGTCGCGGTCTCCGGTGGCGCCCCGCGTGGTGTGTGTGCGTGTGTGTGCGGTATGCCTGACGTAGCTGCGTCCGCGCGTAGCGGCGCCGCACGGCACGATTGGCTGACACCTGCGACCGGAGTTCGGATCCGAGAACGCCAATCGCTCCCGCCCCGCCCTCCGTCTCGCCCCTCAAGCGACAGAAGGGAGACGCCGCAGGCCGCTTCGCCCCGTACGGTGCCCGCGCGACGACGCGTACCTCTCGCTTTTGAAGAGGCCGCTACGCAGCACCACAACCACCACAACCATCACCAACGCCGCCACCGTCACCACCACCACCACCAACGACGTGACTCGCAATGTGCCCTCTCTACGAGACGCTGGCGCGTGCGGAAAGTCGCCCCGCGATCGGAACTTATCGCCGGCTTTATTCCGCAACATCGCCGCCACTACGACCACGCGGCCGTCTCTCGTCGACGACCGCGCCACCCGACTTGGAGACACGCGGCTGCACGTCGACCGACCTTCGGCCTACTCGTCCGAGGCCGTCGACGGCCACCGCGAAGCCTCACGTTCCCTCCGGATCGCCGCCACCAACACCGCCGCCACCACGAAGCGTGCGAGACGCCTAGGGGCGCGCGGGCGCGCGCGCGATCACAGAGCAGTGCTCAATTACAAACACGACCCTCGGCCAGACGTGGTCCAGGAACAGTATCCGAGGACCGCAATGTGCGTTCGAATTGTCGATGTTCATGTGTCCTGCAGTTCACATTACGACGCGCAATTTGCTGCGTTCTTCATCGACCCACGAGCCAAGTGATCCACCGTTCAGGGTAATCTCTTTCGATTCTCTCAACGCCTACAGGCGGAACGGCGCGCACGACGCCGCGTCGACCGACGACGACGAGACGCCAACCGTACTCTACTCTCTGGCTGGCTAATCTCGACCGACGCGTCGAACGCGCTCGCGGCCGAACGCCGACGGCAAAATATCTCTTTTAATTCACACGCACATGGGCGCCACA
>OX376712.1:22850256-22855256 GCA_947389935.1 Agrilus cyanescens | reverse complement strand
CGCGCGAACGCGCGTCACGCCGAGGAACCGGACGCGAGCACCTACGCTCGCGTTCCGAATCACACCGCCTCCGTCGGCGTGGCCGTCACTCACGTACGACCACGTCGACGTCCGTTACGCCACCTTAGCAGCGGCGAGGAAAGTCGAGAGCACTCAACGACGCGAACGGGCCGACGAGCACGTAGCACGCTTTGCTGCTCCGGTTTATGAGACCGGCGTCGAACCGCTAACTCATTAGCGGTCCGATATTGCAGCTCGTTACGTCCGAGAACTCAATTCACGGACCAAGCCTTGCAATTTTCCACAAAACGGACCGGACGACCACCATCTGCAGGTCCAACCGTGTCCTCCTCAACAATTTACCTTCTTCTCCGCCGTCTCCCAACAGACGACGGAGACCACCGTGTTTACTCACAACAATCGGCCAGGACCGTTTCCACAACGGTCCGACCAAGCTTCGAATACCCCACGAACTAAACAACTCTTCGCTAGATTGAAAGCGACATTTGGGTCAGGGACGCGCCTCGACGCGTCCCTTTCGTGAGCGCGATCTCGAACCGAGATCATTCTCGCTCGGACTGCAGAGAGCCGCCGCTTCTGTTATTCGTACTGCACCGAGAGCAAGAACACCTTCGTGCCCCCGGCAGCCTTGTACCATTCGGGTTGTCCACGTGTGAGCCCAGTACGCGAACGTATTGACGTAACCCCGTACCAGATGCTCGTGGACTCGCTGTGCTATTGCCGTCTTGCCGACGAGCATGCGGCGGCGCAACGATATGCCAACATCCACCGCAAAACCCTTTGGCGACGACAAGACGGAAACATCCGCAGCAACGGCGCCTCAACCAACGCCGCCACTGCCGCCTACGCGCTTGTGGTGACGCCACTCGTCCCGACGCCACCACGCACCAATCGGCTACCACCACTACTACTACTTCACCACCACTCTTCCTGCGGCCGACCACTCGAACCGCAGACGCTTCCACATTGCCGGCCAGCCCTAGCTACAGTTACGCAACTGGACGACCGGCTGCCACCTCCGTCACTCATCTACTACTCCTCCTCCTCTACCACCATCGTCTCGCTATAACGTCGTAATAGCCGCCGATTTCAAACCACCACTACCACCACAACTCCTGCGGCCGACTACCCGAACCGCAGACGTTTCCACAAAGCCGGCCAGCCCTAGCTTCAATTACGCCACCAGAACACCGGCTACCTCTCACTGTCAACTACTACTCCTCTACCACCATCGTCTCGCTATAACGTCGTAATAGCCCCTGATTTCAACAAACAAAATTTCCACACCTCTAACACTCCTCACCAACCTGCGTGACACGGGAGGGGAGATGACGGTCGGTATCCGAAAGTGTCACGCCAAAATTCCACGGAACCGTCTCCACCTCTTGTGAATGCGAAAAAACTCTTGTTCAGGATCTATACCCGACCGTTGCACCGCGCGCGGAACTTTAACTTTTTTTTTTTCGATCGGTTCAAGTCCGACTTTCCGGTCGGTCGTTCGCCCTCGACGGCGACCGCGACGACGGCCCGACTCTCGGTGACGACCGCCGAATCGCGCGGTCAGTCGGTCTGGTGAATGCTCTGCGGGCCCGTTGCATCGCGATCGCCGAACAAGTCCGACTCTAAAGTCGACCGACCCCCTACGACGGCGACGACGGTCGGATGGTCGGTGACGACCGCCGAATCGCGCGGTCAGTCGGTCTGGTGAATGCGCCACGGGCCCGTTGCATCGCGATCGCCGTACAAGTCCGACTCTAAAGTCGACCGACCCCCTACGACCGCGACGACGGTCGGATGGTCGGTGACGACGGTCGGATTGTCGGTGACGACCGCCGCCCGGCGCGATGCGTCGGTCTTGTGAATGCGACGATGCCCTCGTTCAGGCTCAAAATCGGACCGTTGCACCGCGCCCGAAACTTTAACTTTTTTTTTTCGATCGGTTCAAGTCCGACTTTCCGGTCGGTCGTGGGCCCTCGACCGCGACCGCGACCGCGACGACGGTCCGACTCTCGGCGACGACCGCCGAATCGCGCGGTCAGTCGGTCTGGTGAATGCTCTGCGGGCCCGTTGCATCGCGATCGCCGTACAAGTCCGACTCTAAAGTCGACCGACCCCCTACGACGGCGACGACGGTCGGATGGTCGGTGACGACCGCCGGCCGGCGCGATGCGTCGGTCTTGTGAATGCGACGAGTCCCTCGTTCAGGCTCAAAATCGGACCGTTGCACCGCGCCCGAAACTTCAACATATTTTTTTTCGATCGGTTCAAGTCCGACTTTCCGGTCGGTCGTTCGCCCTCGACGGCGACCGCGACGACGGTCCGACTCTCGGTGACGACCGCCGAATCGCGCGGTCAGTCGGTCTGGTGAATGCGCCACGGGCCCGTTGCGTCGCGATCGCCGTACAAGTCCGACTCTACAGTCGATCGACCCCCTACGACCGCGACGACGGTCCGACTCTCGGTGACGACCGCCGAATCGCGCGGTCAGTCGGTCTGGTGAATGCGCCACGGGCCCGTTGCGTCGCGATCGCCGTACAAGTCCGACTCTACAGTCGATCGACCCCCTACGACCGCGACGACGGTCCGACTCTCGGTGACGACCGCCGAATCGCGCGGTCAGTCGGTCTGGTGAATGCTCTGCGGGCCCGTTGCATCGCGATCGCCGAACAAGTCCGACTCTAAAGTCGATCGACCCCCTACGACCGCGACGACGGTCCGACTCTCGGTGACGACCGCCGAATCGCGCGGTCAGTCGGTCTGGTGAATGCGCCACGGGCCCGTTGCGTCGCGATCGCCGTACAAGTCCGACTCTACAGTCGATCGACCCCCGACGACCGCGACGACGGTCCGACTCTCGGTGACGACCGCCGAATCGCGCGGTCAGTCGGTCTGGTGAATGCTCGGCGGGCCCGTTGCATCGCGATCGCCGAACAAGTCCGACTCTAAAGTCGACCGACCCCCTACGACGGCGACGACGGTCGGATGGTCGGTGACGACCGCCGAATCGCGCGGTCAGTCGGTCTGGTGAATGCGCCACGGGCCCGTTGCATCGCGATCGCCGTACAAGTCCGACTCTAAAGTCGACCGACCCCCTACGACCGCGACGACGGTCGGATGGTCGGTGACGACGGTCGGATTGTCGGTGACGACCGCCGCCCGGCGCGATGCGTCGGTCTTGTGAATGCGACGATGCCCTCGTTCAGGCTCAAAATCGGACCGTTGCACCGCGCCCGAAACTTTAACTTTTTTTTTTTCGATCGGTTCAAGTCCGACTTTCCGGTCGGTCGTGGGCCCTCGACCGCGACCGCGACCGCGACGACGGTCCGACTCTCGGCGACGACCGCCGAATCGCGCGGTCAGTCGGTCTGGTGAATGCTCTGCGGGCCCGTTGCATCGCGATCGCCGTACAAGTCCGACTCTAAAGTCGACCGACCCCCTACGACGGCGACGACGGTCGGATGGTCGGTGACGACCGCCGGCCGGCGCGATGCGTCGGTCTTGTGAATGCGACGAGTCCCTCGTTCAGGCTCAAAATCGGACCGTTGCACCGCGCCCGAAACTTCAACATATTTTTTTTCGATCGGTTCAAGTCCGACTTTCCGGTCGGTCGTTCGCCCTCGACGGCGACCGCGACGACGGTCCGACTCTCGGTGACGACCGCCGAATCGCGCGGTCAGTCGGTCTGGTGAATGCGCCACGGGCCCGTTGCGTCGCGATCGCCGTACAAGTCCGACTCTACAGTCGATCGACCCCCTACGACCGCGACGACGGTCCGACTCTCGGTGACGACCGCCGAATCGCGCGGTCAGTCGGTCTGGTGAATGCGCCACGGGCCCGTTGCGTCGCGATCGCCGTACAAGTCCGACTCTACAGTCGATCGACCCCCTACGACCGCGACGACGGTCCGACTCTCGGTGACGACCGCCGAATCGCGCGGTCAGTCGGTCTGGTGAATGCTCTGCGGGCCCGTTGCATCGCGATCGCCGAACAAGTCCGACTCTAAAGTCGATCGACCCCCTACGACCGCGACGACGGTCCGACTCTCGGTGACGACCGCCGAATCGCGCGGTCAGTCGGTCTGGTGAATGCGCCACGGGCCCGTTGCATAGCGATCGCCGTACAAGTCCGACTCTACAGTCGATCGACCCCCTACGACCGCGACGACGGTCCGACTCTCGGTGACGACCGCCGAATCGCGCGGTCAGTCGGTCTGGTGAATGCTCGGCGGGCCCGTTGCATCGCGATCGCCGAACAAGTCCGACTCTAAAGTCGACCGACCCCCTACGACGGCGACGACGGTCGGATGGTCGGTGACGACCGCCGAATCGCGCGGTCAGTCGGTCTGGTGAATGCGCCACGGGCCCGTTGCATCGCGATCGCCGTACAAGTCCGACTCTAAAGTCGACCGACCCCCTACGACCGCGACGACGGTCGGATGGTCGGTGACGACGGTCGGATTGTCGGTGACGACCGCCGCCCGGCGCGATGCGTCGGTCTTGTGAATGCGACGATGCCCTCGTTCAGGCTCAAAATCGGACCGTTGCACCGCGCCCGAAACTTTAACTTTTTTTTTTTCGATCGGTTCAAGTCCGACTTTCCGGTCGGTCGTGGGCCCTCGACCGCGACCGCGACGACGGTCCGACTCTCGGTGACGACCGCCGAATCGCGCGGTCAGTCGGTCTGGTGAATGCGCCACGGGCCCGTTGCGTCGCGATCGCCGTACAAGTCCGACTCTACAGTCGATCGACCCCCTACGACCGCGACGACGGTCCGACTCTCGGTGACGACCGCCGAATCGCGCGGTCAGTCGGTCTGGTGAATGCGCCACGGGCCCGTTGCGTCGCGATCGCCGTACAAGTCCGACTCTACAGTCGATCGACCCCCGACGACCGCGACGACGGTCCGACTCTCGGTGACGACCGCCGAATCGCGCGGTCAGTCGGTCTGGTGAATGCTCTGCGGGCCCGTTGCATCGCGAT
>OX376712.1:22847044-22850056 GCA_947389935.1 Agrilus cyanescens | reverse complement strand
GTCGGATGGTCGGTGACGACCGCCGGCCGGCGCGATGCGTCGGTCTTGTGAATGCGACGAGTCCCTCGTTCAGGCTCAAAATCGGACCGTTGCACCGCGCCCGAAACTTCAACATATTTTTTTTCGATCGGTTCAAGTCCGACTTTCCGGTCGGTCGTTCGCCCTCGACGGCGACCGCGACGACGGTCCGACTCTCGGTGACGACCGCCGAATCGCGCGGTCAGTCGGTCTGGTGAATGCGCCACGGGCCCGTTGCGTCGCGATCGCCGTACAAGTCCGACTCTACAGTCGATCGACCCCCTACGACCGCGACGACGGTCCGACTCTCGGTGACGACCGCCGAATCGCGCGGTCAGTCGGTCTGGTGAATGCGCCACGGGCCCGTTGCGTCGCGATCGCCGTACAAGTCCGACTCTACAGTCGATCGACCCCCGACGACCGCGACGACGGTCCGACTCTCGGTGACGACCGCCGAATCGCGCGGTCAGTCGGTCTGGTGAATGCTCTGCGGGCCCGTTGCATCGCGATCGCCGAACAAGTCCGACTCTAAAGTCGACCGACCCCCTACGACGGCGACGACGGTCGGATGGTCGGTGACGACCGCCGAATCGCGCGGTCAGTCGGTCTGGTGAATGCGCCACGGGCCCGTTGCATCGCGATCGCCGTACAAGTCCGACTCTAAAGTCGACCGACCCCCTACGACCGCGACGACGGTCGGATGGTCGGTGACGACGGTCGGATTGTCGGTGACGACCGCCGCCCGGCGCGATGCGTCGGTCTTGTGAATGCGACGATGCCCTCGTTCAGGCTCAAAATCGGACCGTTGCACCGCGCCCGAAACTTTAACTTTTTTTTTTTCGATCGGTTCAAGTCCGACTTTCCGGTCGGTCGTGGGCCCTCGACCGCGACCGCGACCGCGACGACGGTCCGACTCTCGGCGACGACCGCCGAATCGCGCGGTCAGTCGGTCTGGTGAATGCTCTGCGGGCCCGTTGCATCGCGATCGCCGTACAAGTCCGACTCTAAAGTCGACCGACCCCCTACGACGGCGACGACGGTCGGATGGTCGGTGACGACCGCCGGCCGGCGCGATGCGTCGGTCTTGTGAATGCGACGAGTCCCTCGTTCAGGCTCAAAATCGGACCGTTGCACCGCGCCCGAAACTTCAACATATTTTTTTTCGATCGGTTCAAGTCCGACTTTCCGGTCGGTCGTTCGCCCTCGACGGCGACCGCGACGACGGTCCGACTCTCGGTGACGACCGCCGAATCGCGCGGTCAGTCGGTCTGGTGAATGCGCCACGGGCCCGTTGCGTCGCGATCGCCGTACAAGTCCGACTCTACAGTCGATCGACCCCCTACGACCGCGACGACGGTCCGACTCTCGGTGACGACCGCCGAATCGCGCGGTCAGTCGGTCTGGTGAATGCGCCACGGGCCCGTTGCGTCGCGATCGCCGTACAAGTCCGACTCTACAGTCGATCGACCCCCTACGACCGCGACGACGGTCCGACTCTCGGTGACGACCGCCGAATCGCGCGGTCAGTCGGTCTGGTGAATGCTCTGCGGGCCCGTTGCATCGCGATCGCCGAACAAGTCCGACTCTAAAGTCGATCGACCCCCTACGACCGCGACGACGGTCCGACTCTCGGTGACGACCGCCGAATCGCGCGGTCAGTCGGTCTGGTGAATGCGCCACGGGCCCGTTGCATAGCGATCGCCGTACAAGTCCGACTCTACAGTCGATCGACCCCCTACGACCGCGACGACGGTCCGACTCTCGGTGACGACCGCCGAATCGCGCGGTCAGTCGGTCTGGTGAATGCTCGGCGGGCCCGTTGCATCGCGATCGCCGAACAAGTCCGACTCTAAAGTCGACCGACCCCCTACGACGGCGACGACGGTCGGATGGTCGGTGACGACCGCCGAATCGCGCGGTCAGTCGGTCTGGTGAATGCGCCACGGGCCCGTTGCATCGCGATCGCCGTACAAGTCCGACTCTAAAGTCGACCGACCCCCTACGACCGCGACGACGGTCGGATGGTCGGTGACGACGGTCGGATTGTCGGTGACGACCGCCGCCCGGCGCGATGCGTCGGTCTTGTGAATGCGACGATGCCCTCGTTCAGGCTCAAAATCGGACCGTTGCACCGCGCCCGAAACTTTAACTTTTTTTTTTTCGATCGGTTCAAGTCCGACTTTCCGGTCGGTCGTGGGCCCTCGACCGCGACCGCGACGACGGTCCGACTCTCGGTGACGACCGCCGAATCGCGCGGTCAGTCGGTCTGGTGAATGCGCCACGGGCCCGTTGCATCGCGATCGCCGTACAAGTCCGACTCTAAAGTCGACCGACCCCCTACGACCGCGACGACGGTCGGATGGTCGGTGACGACGGTCGGATTGTCGGTGACGACCGCCGCCCGGCGCGATGCGTCGGTCTTGTGAATGCGACGATGCCCTCGTTCAGGCTCAAAATCGGACCGTTGCACCGCGCCCGAAACTTTAACTTTTTTTTTTCGATCGGTTCAAGTCCGACTTTCCGGTCGGTCGTGGGCCCTCGACCGCGACCGCGACGACGGTCCGACTCTCGGTGACGACCGCCGAATCGCGCGGTCAGTCGGTCCGGTGAATGCGCCACGGGCCCGTTGCATCGCGATCGCCGTACAAGTCCGACTCTAAAGTCGACCGACCCCCTACGACCGCGACGACGGTCGGATGGTCGGTGACGACGGTCGGATTGTCGGTGACGACCGCCGCCCGGCGCGATGCGTCGGTCTTGTGAATGCGACGATGCCCTCGTTCAGGCTCAAAATCGGACCGTTGCACCGCGGACGAGACTTTAACTTTTTTTTTTCGATCGGTTCAAGTCCGACTTTCCGGTCGGTCGTGGGCCCTCGACCGCGACCGCGACCGCGACGACGGTCCGACTCTCGGTGACGACCGCCGAATCGCGCGGTCAGTCGGTCTTGTGAATGCGACGATGCCCTCGTTCAGGCTCAAAACCGAACCGTTG
>OX376712.1:22834544-22842044 GCA_947389935.1 Agrilus cyanescens | reverse complement strand
CGAATGCGCGGTATCCAACCGTTCGCACACGTGCAACGCCAAGGCCGCGTAATCCTGCGAACGGCTCGCTTGTTACTTATTTTTCAGGTACATTGGTGCAACAATTTAGCTTTATCGGCGGTATAGGTGAAATTTTTGTATCTATTCAGTCGTCGTTATTTAAAATCGTCGATAATCAGCAGAGTATTTTAAAAAAAAATCCTCTTATTAACCAAGCGACGTTCCGACCGTTAATTTCGGTCGTCATCTTCAGGTTCGCGGATAGTTTTATGGTCTCAAGCATTACTTAATTGTGTCTGTTGGTCATGGGCAAAAGAAAAATGAGCGCCTGTACTTCTTTGATATTGTGATTATAATATACCAGGTACATAATTAATTAATTAATACGTAATTAATAATTATGATTAAATCCAATTTATGCCGGTTATTTCTTAATTTTTCTGTTGACAAAATATTTATCAACAAATTGATTATTATTATTATTAATTATTAATTATTAATAGAAAGCGGACGATGGTGTGCATTAACGCGTTTTTCGTTGCTCTGACGTCATCCATCCAAACCATCCGGTCGTTACTCCGAGGTCAAGCACGAGGGAGTTTTTCACTTCGAAAAAAAAAAAAGAAAAGAAACAACCACAACAACAACAACAACAATAACAATAATCGAGAGAAAATAACGAAATGTTTAGCAGTCGTAGTGACGGCCGAGACAGGTCAAAATTGGAATTAATTTTTATTATTATTATTATTATTATTCGCAAGTGCTGCTGTCATTTCAAACAGATAACGTTCGTCGGTGGTGTCTTGCAATGAGAAGTTCAGTAAGACGCGCGGTCCGTCGGTCGATTTTTTTTTTTCCGGCTTCCGAGACAGAGACACGCGGTAGAAATGTACTTGCGCGGTACAACGGTCGACATATTCGGAAAGCAAAACAATGGACGTTTTCGGCAACCTACCACCTACAGATCTAAGATATGTATATACATTGTACATATATACACTAAAAATATGTTATATATAAATGATATATATATGTATCTCGGTGAAGTATCTTGTAGGTTGCGGGGAACGGCTAACCCCCGTCCTCAGTTGGTCGACCAGTCACCCAATTCCGGCTCGTCCTTCTCCTACACCTGGCCTCCTAGATGTTATGGAGTTAAATCTGCTCCAGTTCGTGTGGCTACCCTGCAGCACTCTCGTGGTCAGCCCACTCAGAAAGGCGTCGCTCAGGCCGATCGCAGATAGGTCTTGGTGGGACTGGCTGCACCATACTCCGCGCCATGAAATGGTACAAGTGGTGGTCCGGACATGGTCTTGGTGGATACGGTAGCGGGCAGCTACCTTCTTCACCAGGTCTATGTTTCCATGATAGTACTGCCTCTTCCTCTTGTGGGACTCGAGGAGGGAGGTTGATGCCGTCACAACTTGTGCATCAAGGATCACCGCTTGTCCACTTCGATGTGCTAGGATGTCGGGCTTCCGGGGGCCATCGGTAGTTGGAATCACTTTCTCCCTTTCGACGTTCCATCCCCTTTCGGTCAACTGCGCTGCCAGGATATTACACAGCGCGTCATGCCGTTTTACTCTGCCACCATGTGTGCGCCAGCAGTTTTGTATCACATGGGCTGTGGTCTCAGTCGCGTCACAGCCGGCCCGGCATCTTGGTGGACCCTGTTGGCGTCTGCCTCTAGATGTTCGCACGGCAGAAGGTAGGGCGTTGATCCGCACATGGTGGTACTGGACGTAGTCCCGTCCTGGTATGCCCTGGGACCTACGGTAGACCCAGTTGGTCGACAGGGAGCTCGTGGCGGATTCTCTCAGCTCCTTGCCGTCTACCGATTGGTGTAACTTGTCGGCCCAGTATTTGCGACGTTTCTCGGAGTTGGAGTTGGCAGACGGAATACCAAGCTTCCCCAGGATTCGGCGGGATGATCGTAGCTTATTCCGCAGACGTTGGGTAGGGTAGTCCTGGGATGGCTCACCAAAGATGGGCTCCCAGTGGTGGTGAAGTTCTTCCAAAGAATGGGGAATGTTCGTTCTTCCTTCCATCACCTCCTGGACGGCTCGTCGGCGATCGCTGTTCCATAAGGACTGGATCCTGGCATACTCCCTTCTTCTCTTGACTCTCCTTGATGGTCTACTACCAGCTGCACGTTGTTTAGGCGGTCGAAGTGGTGGGCGTCGGACTGCAGCTCCCGGAAGGGTGGGTGGGAAGACCACCCGTAGCCATGATAGAAGGTCGGGATGAACGTTCTTGCCCTGCAAGGCTCCACGAGCAATGGACACCAGGCGTACGGACTTAAAAGTGTCCGTGCCGTACGCTTCCTCCATCAGGGCACGAATGGCGGCCTCCAGTTGATCCCCAGATGGATTGGGTTGCGGCTGATGCGGGGCCTCGGGAGAAGGTTGGTCCGGATTCTCATCATCCCGACGGAGCTTCGTGGGCACTCTCACGGAGGGCCGCCTGGACCATGGTCTTGTAGTCGGCTTTCCGTCGGGCTCCCTTGATCGCTTCTTGTTCGTTCATGAAGCGGACCCCCTTCTTTGTAGCGGAGGCCTCCAGTTTGGCCATCAACTGGAGCTCTTCGGTCGTCCATCTCACCTTTTTCTCGGGGACAGCGATAGCGGCGTTCGCCTCTTTGGGATGTTTGGAACGCCGGTGGACTCCCAGCCCGATAGCGGAGGCGAAGGAGCGATGGCAATCTGGGCAGACGAACACGGGCGGCTGCAGGGGAGGAGCAGTTTTGGCGGAGCGAGTGGAGGGGCCGGCTCTTGGGGGACCGGTCGACGGGTTTGTTTCAGCAGGACCGTCGGGCTGAGGCACTCGACGGGGACTGCTCTTCTTATTTATTGTTTTCGGGCCTGCTTGAAACGGCCTGGAGAGCTGGCAACACCCCAGGCCTTGAAAACCCCCCTTGCGAAATCCCCTCCCGTAGGCGGTCGGGGGGGCGTGGTGGGGCTGCCACCTTCTCGGGGATCCGCGTGGGGTCGATCCGCCATGTTTGGCCCGTAGGGAAGAGGTCCCTTCGGTTACCAGCGTCGCCACCGAGGAGGCACATGGACGGTCTTGGGCTTGGGTCCTCGGGGAACTAGTCCCCTCACCACACCCCTGGTGCAATTAAGACACCTAGAACCCAGTGCGGCCGGGGCACCAAAACACTCCGACGCACACCGGGCGGAGCAACAGACACACCCCTTGGGGTCTCCCCCTCGGGAACACTCCTGCATTGCAGCGAGAGCCGAGTTGGTCCCAAGAGAGTCATAGTTTTACTCCCGCCGTTTACCCGCGCTTGCTTGAATTTCTTCACGTTGACATTCAGAGCACTGGGCAGAAATCACATTGCGTCAACACCTGCTGGGGCCATCGCAATGCTTTGTTTTAATTAGACAGTCGGATTCTCCTAGTCCGTGCCAGTTCTGAGTTGACCGTTAAATGGCGGCCGAAGAGGACAGTCGGCCGCGACGCGAGCAGCAAACCGACGCCTCGCAGCAAGGAAGTTCCGCGGGAGGCCAAGGCACGGGACCGAGCTCGGGTCCGGCACGGGCGCGAAGCCCGCACCATCGCCTCGCCCAGGCCCGGCACGTCAGCCAGGACCCGCTTCCCGACCAAGCCCGACGCGCCCCGATCACGAATCCGCGCGTACTATCTTCCGCGCGGACTTCGCTCGTGTGCGGCTTGCGTAGCTGCAACCGTCGCACCCAGCGACGGCGTCGATCGGCGGACGGCGATTGCAGCGACGCGAGAGCCTTGCCGGCTCGCGCGAACGCGCGTCACGCCGAGGAACCGGACGCGAGCACCTACGCTCGCGTTCCGAATCACACCGCCTCCGTCGGCGTGGCCGTCACTCACGTACGACCACGTCGACGTCCGTTACGCCACCTTAGAAGCGGCGAGGAAAGTCGAGAGCACTCAACGACGCGAACGGGCCGACGAGCACGTAGCACGCTTTGCTGCTCCGATTTATGAGACCGGCGTCGAACCGCTAACTCATTAGTGGCCCGATATTGCAGCTCGTTACGTCCGAGAACTCAATTCACGGACCAAGCCTTGCAATTTTCCACAAAACGAACCGGACGACCACCATCTGCAGGTCCAACCGTGTCCTCCTCAACAATTTACCTTCTTCTCCGCCGTCTCCCAACAGACCAGGGCCTAGACAATCTAATGGCGATAGTTGGTTTTTCATTGCCCTAGTTTGGCCTAGATTGTTAGGTGGCGCTACAGTAAAATTACAACCGTTTCTAAGCAACAAGGATTATTAAATAAATTATCGATACAAACAAACATCAATCTAACCATCAAAAATATAATCTGTTAAACTGGCAAAAGTATTATAACAAAAATATAAGGTAATGTAAACCTTTTTATGTGTGATTACTGATTACGTTTGTAGAGATAAAGAAGAAACACGAGAAGTTGGAAACGGAACGTACAGTATGTAAAAATATACAAACTCTTTGATTTTTACTTCATTGGACTGGTGTAATTGTGAGTGCTTACATTTTCTTTTACGTAAAATTTTATGTGATAATGTAAATAACAGTATCTTCTGCTTCTATTTTATTGTGACCGTGTTTTATTGTTTTTAATATTTATGTATTTAATCATAATAAGTTAGTAGGTAAGGGTTTATTATTTTGACTTAAGCAATGCTGTATGATATAACTGTTTATCAGTAATTCGTCAATAAATCCTTTTTTCTGTAATTTTATTTTTTATATTTTTATTTGCCATTATTGTAAAAAACCAAAACTATATTTACAAAAAATTAAGACTTAAGTAACTGAATTCCGTTATTATTCAGAACTTTTTTACTCCTATTCCACAAAAGTTCACCAAACATCATTATTTTCACTACGAATGTTTGGTGAACTTTTGTGGAATAGGGGTAAGAAACTTCAAAATATTACAATAACAAAGAAAAAAGAAATAGAAACATTCAAATTTGCCGCCATTTAAAGTTTAGTTCGGCCTAGGTTCATAGAGGCGCTGCTCGGTTTTCAGTTACTATGGAAGTGCCGATTCTTATATACGTTAGTATATATAATATATTCTTTGCAACAGACGACGGAGACCACCGTGTTTACTCACAACAATCGGCCAGGACCGTTTCCACAACGGTCCGACCAAGCTTCGAATACCCCACGAACTAAACAACTCTTCGCTAGATTGAAAGCGACATTTGGGTCAGGGACGCGCCTCGACGCGTCCCTTTCGTGAGCGCGATCTCGAACCGAGATCATTCTCGCTCGGACTGCAGAGAGCCGCCGCTTCTGTTATTCGTACTGCACCGAGAGCAAGAACACCTTCGTGCCCCCGGCAGCCTTGTACCATTCGGGTTGTCCACGTGTGAGCCCCGTACGCGAACGTATTGACGTAACCCCGTACCAGATGCTCGTGGACTCGCTGTGCTATTGCCGTCTTGCCGACGAGCATGCGGCGGCGCAACGATATGCCAACATCCACCGCAAAACCCTTTGGCGACGACAAGACGGAAACATCCGCAGCAACGGCGCCTCAACCAACGCCGCCACTGCCGCCTACGCGCTTGTGGTGACGCCACTCGTCCCGACGCCACCACGCACCAATCGGCTACCACCACTACTACTACTTCACCACCACTCCTCCTGCGGCCGACCACTCGAACCGCAGACGCTTCCACATTGCCGGCCAGCCCTAGCTACAGTTACGCAACTGGACGACCGGCTGCCACCTCTGTCACTCATCTACTACTCCTCCTCCTCTACCACCATCGTCTCGCTATAACGTCGTAATAGCCGCCGATTTCAAACCACCACTACCACCACAACTCCTGCGGCCGACCACTCGAACCGCAGACCTTTCCACAAAGCCGGCCAGCCCTAGCTTCAATTACGCCACCAGAACACCGGCTACCTCTCATTGTCAACTACTATTCCTCTACCACCATCGTCTCGCTATAACGTCGTAATAGCCCCTGATTTCAACAAACAAAATTTCCACACCTCTAACACTCCTCACCAACCTGCGTGACACGGGAGGGGAGATGACGGTCGGTATCCGAAAGTGTCACGCCAAAATTCCACGGAACCGTCTCCACCTCTTGTGAATGCGAAAAAACTCTTGTTCAGGATCTATACCCGACCGTTGCACCGCGCGCGGAACTTCAACATTTTTTTTCGATCGGTTCAAGTCCGACTTTCCGGTCGGTCGTGGGCCCTCGACCGCGACCGCGACCGCGACGACGGTCCGACTCTCGGTGACGACCGCCGAATCACGCGGTCAGTCGGTCTGGTGAATGCTCCGGCGGGCCCGTTGCATCGCGATCGCCGTACAAGTCCGACTCTAAAATCGACCGACCCCCTACGACGGCGACGACGGTCGGATGGTCGGTGACGACCGCCGCCCGGCGCGATGCGTCGGTCTTGTGAATGCGACGAGTCCCTCGTTCAGGCTCAAAATCGGACCGTTGCACCGCGCCCGAAACTTTAACTATTTTTTTTTCGATCAGTTCAAGTCCGACTTTCCGGTCGGTCGTGGGCCCTCGACCGCGACGACGGTCCGACTCTCGGTGACGACCGCCGAATCGCGCGGTCAGTCGGTCTGGTGAATGCGACGATGCCCTCGTTCAGGCTCAAAATCGGACCGTTGCACCGCGCCCAAAACTATTAACTTTTTTTTTCGATCGGTTCAAGTCCGACTTTCCGGTCGGTCGTGGGCCCTCGACCGCGACCGCGACGACGGTCCGACTCTCGGTGACGACCGCCGAATCGCGCGGTCAGTCGGTCTGGTGAATGCGCTACGGGCCCGTTGCATCGCGATCGCCGTACAAGTCCGACTCTAAAGTCGACCGACCCCCTACGACCGCGTCGACGGTCCGACTCTCGGTGACGACCGCCGAATCGCGCGGTCAGTCGGTCTGGTGAATACGCTACGGGCCCGTTGCATCGCGATCGCCGTACAAGTCCGACTCTAAAGTCGATCGACCCCCTACGACCGCGACGACGGTCGGATAGTCGGTGACGACCGCCGGCCGGCGCGATGCGTCGGTCTTGTGAATGCGACGATGCCCTCGTTCAGGCTCAAAATCGGACCGTTGCACCGCGCCCGAAACTTTAACTTTTTTTTTTTCGATCGGTTCATGTCCGACTTTCCGGTCGGTCGTAGGCCCTCGACCGCGACCGCGACGACGGTCCGACTCTCGGTGACGACCGCCGAATCGCGCGGTCAGTCGGTCTGGTGAATGCGCTACGGGCCCGTTGCATCGCGATCGCCGTACAAGTCCGACTCTAAAATCGACCGACCCCCTACGACCGCGACGACGGTCCGACTCTCGGTGACGACCGCCGAATCGCGCGGTCAGTCGGTCTGGTGAATGCGCCACGGGCCCGTTGCATCGCGATCGCCGTTCAAGTCCGACTTAAAGTCGATCGACGCCCTACGACCGCGACGACGGTCCGACTCTCGGTGACGACCGCCGAATCGCGCGGTCAGTCGGTCTGGTGAATGCTCTGCGGG
>OX376712.1:20064857-20261844 GCA_947389935.1 Agrilus cyanescens | reverse complement strand
CGCAGACGCAGGATTGTTCGATAAAAGAGCAACATCGGCTGTCGACGACGTCTTTGCCGCCCAATTTCGAACCGCAGGTCGAACAAAAACGCAATCTCTCGACTGCGTCCCAACCTCCCATGTCGACACAAGACTACGTGCAACAGGTAAACACAAATGTTTCTTACGTTTACTTAAAAAAATTAATGATAATTCTCAAAACTAACCCCGTAATTGTTGAAAAAAAAATCAGCTTCACAGTCCTGTCTGAACCGGAATAATATGCATCATGTGCGCATGCGCAAAATCTAAACTTCCGCAAGATATGCCGCCATTAACAATACTTCAATCGGTTGTTTTGGTTCAAAGACTGTCCATTTACTTTATCTAGCCAATGTTTCAACAACAACAACTACAACAGCCGCTTCCCGAAGGCATTCAGACTCACATTTCGCAACAGAGCATACCGGAAAGCTGCGAAGACAACGTCTCTCTCCAACAACAACAACCGTCTTCGCCTCCCGTTCAACAGACCACAAACGATCAACAGCCGCCGGAATTAAGCGAAACAACGACCAGAAAAAACGTTGACACGGAAACCGCTCCGCCCACTCCGACTGCGGCCGCCATTCCATCAACGATGACCCGCGAATCGTCGCAAGAGACGACAGTGGAATCGGAAAAGGGGGCAGACGAGCAGGACGTGTCCTCGTCCACGGAACAAGTAAGTGAAGATTTAAGCGAAAAGACGCACCGTAGTAGACGGTCGTCGTCGAGACAGCGTAGTAAACAGGTGACGGTGGAGAAGGTAGACGTCGACGGTACGGTTGCGTGCCAACTGGTCTGTCGTCAGAAGACGATCAGTTTCAAATTCAATCGTTTCGACACCACGCCCGACGATATCGTCGACGGGATGGTGAAGGAGCGTCTTCTTAGACCCGGCGCGCACGCGCACCTCATGCGTCAGCTCGAAGACGTCGTGAGGCAGCTCAGAGACAATCCGACAACGGTACCTAAAGTTCAATATGTCGAGAAGGTTAGTTTTCGTCTATAAAATTATGAAAACGGTAATATACAGGGTTGTTGTTTTAAGAGTTTACAAAGTTTAAATGAATAAATAACATATATTTACGGGTTCAAGGAACGAGAACGTGTTAGACGGCTGTTTTCTAGTTCTTATCCGGCTATGCTCTTTGGTGACTTATTTAAGTATTGGGTCAACGTAGTCCTAAACTTTACTATTTCTTTGTTTTGATTCTTAGAGCATACGTAGGTTGTTAATAGTTTTAGATTTGGCAACATCGAATTCGTTAAGTTCTTCATCAATGCTTACAAGAAAAATATAACGTATATGGATCTTATACGTCACAATTGGTCAGGTTGTCCCGTTAATTGCTCAGCAATAGGAAATTAGTAAAAATAATTCGATTTTGTTATAAGAATATTCGATTGTGACCTATTAGATCTATATATATATTTTTTGAAATTCGTTGGATGGTGTGCTAGCGTCCTGGAGCTCTCAATGAGACTGTATAGATATAAAGAGAATGTTCTCAAAAGTAACTTAAATTCAAATTTTTTTACAAAAATTATATCCGCTATGAGTAAAATAATCAAATTATTTAAAAGCGCCTGTTGGTCCACGAAAGGTGTTGTACCTCTTACCCGTTGGTTGTGTGCCAGTACCGGGTTTTCCCCTATCCGCCACCTGGGGACGCGCCCGATGGGGGTTGCAGGCTCCCCGCACGGGAAAAATATTGCTTATGCTCGTTGCTTCTACGTTTAAACGAAAATTACAGGGTGTTTCTGTACGGGAACTCGGTAACTATAAGGGATACAAAAAAAAGTAATGGTGCATCCCCGATCAATTTTTTTGAAACAATTTTCAAAAAATTGCTATTGGCTTTTGTTTTCGAGTTATCAACAAAAGTTAGAATTTTTGAGTTTTTGAAATTGGACCACCCTGTACACTTTAGAGAGGAGATAGACAAAACCGATGTCGGAGTCTTGAGCTCAATGTTCATGAGAAATTAGTTGGCGCAAACCTCGACTCGTTATCTGTCACAGTTTCAGAAATACAGGGTGGTTTTGGAAATGGAAATTTTTCAAAAAAATACTTTGTATCTCTGAAACGGTAATAGATAACGAGACGCGGTTTTCACTAATTAATTACTCAAATAAAATGGGCTTCAAACATCGATATGGGTTTTCGTGTATCTCTGTGCACCGAACATAAGGGATCTTAATTTTAATGTGGTAGGTCCAAACCACAAAATCGATGTATGATTGGAATTACTGTAGGAATATTTATCAAAAACGAATTACTAAAATATTGAGGAAATATGATGGATAAATCTATTAGAAAAGAACCACGCAAGATCGATATGTTCTTGTATAAATATTAAGTTTGATGTCCAGTAAACAACCCCAAATTTTGATACAATATTTGTTGGCTTTTTACTAAATGTTATGAAAAGTTCTACTAATTGATACAAATTATGATGAAAGACTAAATAAAAATCCTTTTCCTTCTACAATGCATACATCTACACAACATATACTTACTAAATACATACACTACTACCAACCAAATAGAAATACAACACCACAATAACCTAGAAAAAGAAAATTTAGCCTTTTTTTACCACAATTTGCCGTTTAAGTAATGATATTTTTCAACAAATATTGTTCGAAATTGAACGTGTTCAGTCACCACTAAATACAATAAACTTATAAAACTTGTGATAAACTTATTCTAACTTATATTTACTTCTAATCCTATTTAGATTACCTGATCTAACCTGTTCTAAATAATTACCTTAACTAAAGTAAAATTCGACCAATTAAAATAATGGCAATTATTTTAATTAGTTGAAGACGAAGCTCGTAAACTTATCTATTAAATATAAAAATACTTTTTTTCGTTTTAATGATGACTGAAAAAAGAAATAAACCATCAAAGCTGAGGTTAATTACTGAACAAAATTTCGAAAAAAAGAAACTGAAAATTTTTTAGGAAAATTAATTCATTGCTTGGAAAAAAATTAAAAATAAATCCGCAAAATAATTTCCAAATCATACACGTAAGTGCCTGAAAATACATACAGGCTGTTACTGATATAACTGCGGATATTTAAGGAGGTGATAGGGCAGTAGAAAATAAGAAAATTAAGCAAAACTTTGCAGGTCCTAAAGTTTACCGTTTTCGAGAAAAATGTATGTGAAAATACAGGCAAAACCGAGTACGGTCCTGTGTAAGACGTGTCCTCGGTTGACCTGGTCGTGTGTAGTGGCAACGCTGTCTTCAATCAGCTGACCGTGAATGAGGTTACTCGGTTACTGTAACGTAAACAAGTGTGTTCGAAAATGGCGTTTAGTTCATCAGAATTTTGTGACAGTTGCCAAATGTGTTGCTTAAGTCAAAGCGAAAACGCACAGGACCGTATTCAAATTAATTTTGTTTCTTCACCGCGCTGCTGTAGTGACCATTCGATTACATATTGCATCTAGTTGACACCCTCCAAAAATCCGTATTTATATCAGAACCACCCTGTATTTATCACAATGTACACAAATGAAGCAAATTTAATTTACCTTTTAACCATTTAAAAAGGGCGTCCATTGGATCGCGAATCATGACCCCTGAAGGATTTAACCTAGATAAAACAAATTCAAAATATTCCGTAAATGACAGAAAACTTGCAAATGTAATATATGTAAATTTTGCATAGTCTGTATGTTGTTCATGTTCTTAGAAGAGTTGACCATCTTCGTGGAAAGCCTTTCACTCTCAACCCCGAAATGACACGCAAAACTATACAAAAACAAACATTAAATACATAATTATAATTGATACGTTTACCTCCGTTTGTTTGGATTCATCAAAAAATTTGTTTCAATTGCCACTAAACAATTCCATGTTTGTCTAACCCTGTGGAACCTGATCATGGAACAATCTTTAAAAAAAAAAATACGTGGATGTTAAAGAATTTACTATAATACAAAAGTGTATTGTTCATATTCACCGTTTGTCGTCTTCATAATCTTGATGATCTTCTTGGAAATCACTACACTACGCTTCCCCTCTGCCCAACCACGTCGCGGATCGCGGCCCAAATAAACCCCCGCATCGACAAATAATAAAATCCAAAATAGAAGACCAATTTTAAGCAAGTATAGTACAAGAAAGGGTGAGAAGCAAGCACTCCCCACCCAAAAAAAAAGATAAAAATAACCGTGCGTCCTACCTTTATGACCCATTTCTAAAGAGTACCCCATCGAAATAATCCAGAATCCCTCGTTGGTAGAATGCGGAATCCCTCGTTGGTACAATCCAGGATCTTGACGTCCGAAACCGATTAATACGCAAGCGACGCCCGAAAACAACACCTCACCCTGCACACGTTTCGCTTATTCGGCGCGCGACTAGAAAACGACACTCCCGAACACTCCCGGAAACCCGATATAAAATAAAAATTAATCGCGAGCCCTACCGTATCTCTCCGATTCCGAGCGCCCATTAAATACGATACGATAACTCGGCGCGCGAGTACTTACGGCACTCCCGAACACACCCGACACTCTCGATTTTACGAACGCAAAGTACCTGAAACTGACTTACGAAAGACACGTAAAGAAATACCTTAATGGTACTTACCGTTTACACAAAAATAATAAAATTAAAATTGGTACTATACTTGCCAAAAATTGAATAGACAAAGTGCTAAGGATTTGTAATTTGTAAAAGAACAAATTGTCAATCCTGCCACCTCGCCTATTGGGAAACCATGCAAATCACTTACCACTCTTTGGACGGTTTCTGAAGTAAAGATAAAGAAAAAAAAATTAGAATCCAATAAAAAATATGAAAAATATTGTCTTACGCAATATTTATATTTTGAAAATTATTCGGAAATTATACAGGGTGGGCCAACATTACGTTCGCGAAAGATTGTGTCGTTAATATTAGTTTTACGAAAAAGTGATTCAAATAAAAGTTTCACAGAATGAACTCCTTTACACTCTAAAATTATTTTCGAATATACAGGGTGTACCGTTTTGCCTGAGCGCTACCTAACTTAATTTTTTTAAATGGAACACCCTAAATATTACATTTTTGAATTTCCCGTTAAAAATAAAAGTCACTTTGAAACCCAAATAAATATAATCAGTATCGGTAATGAATCATCAGATGTCAGCTATGAGTTTCACAGTGAATGCAGTTGAAGTTAAAACCCAGATGGCGTAGTTTTGTGTCATAGACATGCACAAATCCTAAATGATACAAAAATTAAAACAATTTGTCGATTTTGCGTAATGAAAGAGAAAAATCAAGCGCCAAATATCTGCGAATCATTTGTTTTTCAAGGCCTACTACGTTTGAGATAAATAAAACGGCCAAAAATTAACAAAATTCCAGTTATTCCAGAAACGGTGAGATAGAGCCCAATATGTATTAATAAAATCGATAGAGAATCAAATTCTGTATCTGCTAGTGCACAAAAAAGTATACCGTTCCATTTAAGAAAATGAAGTTATCGATGTTTAAAAACTCAAAAATAAAAAGTGTTTTGTTTCATCTTAATAAAGGCGAATTGAATTAAATTTGGATATAAGACGATAGAAAATTTCTTGCTCAACACAGTGATGAAAACCGGATCTTTCTATCTTGTTTCGTTTCGGAGATACGATTTTTTTCTGAGACGCAGCAAACGTTCTTTTTTTTTTTTCAAAAATTCTAAATATTGCCGAAACGATGCGACTTAGGCCCAATATTTGATTATCAAAGTGAGCTTTATATTTTACGGGAAATTCAAAAATGTAATAATATACAGTGTTCCATTTAAAACATTGAAGTTAGGTAGCGTTTAGGCGAAACGGTACACCCTGTATATTCGAAAATAATTTTAGAGTGTGAAGAAGTTCATTCTGTGAAACTCTTATTTGAATAATTTTTTCATAAAACCAGTATTAACGACGCAAGCACTATTGACTCACCCTATATAATAATTTATTTCCTTGCATGCCTTGGCGGCTTTTGCTAATTGCTCTCTACATTTTCTTGACACTACATAATTTTACAGAAAGTCTACTAAAACTACGGTTTGTGCTTACAATTTTTACTTATTTCTAGCTATCAACTAAGTACATATCTTTCGGCATTCTTTCATATTATCTCCCCATTTACTCCTTTGTCCCTGCTCTGTCTCTCATCTTTGTCTCTACCACTCGTATATAATCACACATTTCCTCTCAGATTTCTCCTCTTAATTTTTGAGTTATTAATTAATTCTACCATGTCATCCTCGTGCCTGTCACCCATCCATTCGTTCATGAATCTGCTTGTCTCTTCCTTTTGTACCCCTATTGCTACTTTGCAACAAAACAAGTGAGCCAAAGTCTCCTCTCTTGCATCACAGAGCCTACAGCTCCACTCCTTATAACCTTTTTTAAACGCCCTACCAATATTCCCACACCTCATTCTGGCCCATATCTCTTTGTTTGCAAACAGCATTCAAATACCCAGCCCCACCTGTTTCCCGAATTAAAACTCTATACAGATTGTTGTACGTCGAAGTTTCTATCGCTCTCCATTCCTCCTCTATCTCTTTTCTCCACCATCTACCCAATCCTTCCCCCAACTTACTTACAATTTCTTCCCTTTTCCTTCCTTCCCAAATCATTCGGCAGATTTCTGTCGTCCCTAATTCTTGTAATACTTCCCATACATTTTGACCCCATTTTGATGCTTTGTTATTTATAATTGCTCTCATTTCTTCTTTTAGGCATACTTTTGGCCACCTATCATTATCCATCCCTAATACATCCTTAAAGTATTTACAGGCTCTTTCTCTTGCTATATACTCTATGCTTACTACCCCTAGCTCATTTCTCCATATGTACCTTGGAGTGTTTCTGGCTACCCTTAGCGTCATTTTGCAATATCTTGCCTGAACTTTGTTCATGCTTCCTACTTTACACCATCCCCATACTTCTACTCCGTACATGGCTATCGCTCTAACAATAGAGTTCATCAGATAAATCCGATCGTCCCCCCTGTCCCTTCCTGCTCTTTTCATTACCCCCATGTAGAGTTGGCAGCTTTCTGCGCTCTTCCTGCCATCTTATCTATATGTTTGCCTAAGCTGTTGGTTGTTGAAAACCAGAACCCTAAATATTTAAAATCATTCACAATTTCAATCTTATCACCTTTGAATGTCCTGTTTTCACTGGGCCTCCTTCTCCCCCCATTCCTAAAAACCATTATCTTTGTCTTTCCCGTATTTACCTCTAAATGATTTTCTTCAACGTATCCCTCTAGGGATTTAAGCATTTTATCTAATTCTCCTGCACTCTCTGCTATGATTGCTATATCGTCCGCATATTTTAATGTTCTTATCTTTATTTTCCCTATTACAGATCCACCCTCTCCTTTTCGCTCCCATTTTTCATCTATGTCGTCTATAAATATATCAAACAATATGGCGCTTAAGGCGCATCCCTGTCTTACGCCGCTGTTAGTGTCGAATTCTACCGTGGTTTTACCCATTACCTGGATTTCCGCGGTCGTCATCATATAAATTTCCCTGATCATCGCGTGCATTCTTCCTCTAATTTCCGCTTTCCATAGTTTGTCTAACAGAATGTTCCTATCTATCTTTGACTCACCCTATATATAACAGCTATTTTGTTTAATAATTTCCGAATAATTTTCAAAAAAGAAAAAATCAAAATATTTAAAAAACAGCGAAATTGAAAAAACTACTATCAAAAATCTAATTTAGTAAAAATAAAAAATAAAAAAATAAATAAAATTCAGTACTCACCACTACCGCCACTTTGGTGTTGCCCTAATCCTCTTGATGAAACCATCCCGAAAAAATTTGGAAACCACTACAGTACAAGTTAATAAAAACTCAATATAAGAACGGATAAACATGCACCTAAAAAGCGAAAAGCGATCCACGACTACGCGACGCGTCACGACGCACACCCGTCCCGGAGGCATGGTCGCGATGAACTGACCAAAATTTTGCTCTCTTTCATATTAATACCAACCTTTTTTTTTTTCGTACGACCCAGTACCTTTATCAAGCAAAAAAGGTCCGTTCTTTGTTTGCCTGTTCGAGCATGTTTTTAATTATAATTTCATATCATATCTAATTATTGTCAATAATAAGATTTATAGGTATTTAAATTTTTTTTACAAATGATTTAGTATATTACATTAATAAGAGTTATATTAATTAATACGTACAGTTTGGCACAAAAGAGATATACTAAATATTAAATATTTTGTTTGTTCAGAGAATAATAACAGTAATTACGTAATTCTGTGTTTCTCCGAAGATGGTCGCTAATTCGAAACTTTTCCTGTTAAATATGTACATATATAAATTAGCTTGAAATTGATTTTGAATTCTGGAATACTAAATAAGTCACCAAACTTCAATAAACCTGTATATGCGACAGTATTTTTTTATCTCGTTGTCAAAAACGAAATTTGAAATACTAATTATTTATATAAAACCATCGATTCTGTTCATGCTGCTTACTACCAGGTGAGACATGCGTCTCTCACCAGGCCTTCTCCACGAAAATTACACAGGAGACATCACTCAGTAAGTCAGATTTTTTCAGTGACTATTTTTTTATGCGTATCACCACTTTGCGCTCAATTTTATTTTTAAAGAAGGGATATCGATGAGATAAGAAAATCGGTACCTAATTTAGGGAAAAACCCAGTAAGACCCTTTACAAATAAAAGAAGCTTTTTTCTGTATTTTATTGCTATGAAGGAAATTAATATGTAGGTAATTGGCGACTTTTGGATGTTTGTTTTTGGAACGTTTATGGAAAACTAACGGGAAGAAAATTTTGAAAAAAATCGTGTTGTATTTACGATACATGGTCTATATTTTTAAAATATTTTCAATTTTGTAGCACTTCCGGTTATACCGGAAGTTGATACCAACTTTGTTATTTTAAATGGAATGGTATATTTTTTACGACGAATTCGAATAAAACGTTAAATTTTAAGGTAAGTTTGATAACCAACTTGTACGTCTAGGATGAACAGTTTTTGAGATAATTTAATTTATAGAAAAATATTCACTAACGCAATCCAAAGTATAAAAAATCATAACTTTCCCAAAAAGTGACTTAGAGTACTGATGTTTTTACCGGTTGTAGTAGAGGTTTAAGACTAACGTCCTGTCAAAACTAAGTTTCATAATTTATACAGGGCGTTCATAAAAAAAATCCCAAGTTTAACGAATAACTTCGTTTTTTTTTTAAATAGCCCCTACCATATTTTATTTTTTTTATTCGATTCCTCTTTTTCTCACCTTTTGATCCATAGAGATGTTTCTTATTACTGTATTGGAAAACTTTTGAGTAATTTTGAATTTTTACGTTAAATTGGTAATTTGGGTGTTATAAAAATGTGCCATGGACAATTGACAACTAACGCAAAGCCAAGCTAAAAGTCGTTCTTTAGATTAATTTATATACAAAAATCACCAAAAATTAAAACTCCAATGAGAGTATCTTTTTTATTTATTTGACTAGCAAGTACAAAATACATAGATTTCAAAGCACCCATGTACCCCCACAGAGATAAGCACTATTATCTGTTGGTGGGACTGGTAAAGAAAAAGAAATTTAATAACTTAAAACTAAATTATATCAAAATAATACTTTTACGTATAGATTTCACGTGAGAAACAACCATACATTTGCTATTTGTATAAACATTGAAATATGTATTCATTACAAATATTTCTCTCGAACATCTTTGTAACACAAATTAGGCGAAAAAAAGATTTTTATTGTGAATATCTATTTAAAAATTCAAAATTGCTCAATTTTTTTTAAATAAAACGATAGAAAATAACCTAATGGTTCGAAAGAGAGGAATCGAATGAAAAAAATAAAATATGGTAAGTGCCATTTTAAAAAACGAAGTTATTCGTGTTTAAGATTTTTTTATGAACGCGCTGTACAAATTATGAAGCTTAGTTTAGGCAGGTTAGGTTAGGTTAGTCGTAAACCTCTACTACAACCGGTAAAAATTTCAGTACTCTTAAGTCACTTTTGTGGGAAAGTTATAATTTTTTATCGTTTAGATTGCGGTAGTTAATTTTTTTCTATAAATTAAATTATCTCAAAAACTATTCGTCCTAGGCGTACAAGTTGGTTATCAAATTTACCTTAAAAATAAACGTTTTATTCGAATCTGTCGTAAAAAATATACCATTCCATTTAAAATATAACCGGAAGTGCTACAAGAGTAAAAATATTTTAAAAAATATAGATTATTTGTTTTTGATGTTCAATATTGATGTTAATTTAATTTCCATCATAGCAATAAAATACAGATTGTGTAGATTACAAAAATGGCTTTTTTTATTTGAATAGGGGCTCTAATATGGTTTTTACCTAAATTAGGAGCCGATTTTCTTAATCCCTTCTTTGCAGTATTAGTCCAGGTAATACAGATTTTGTCGTGCACTTAAATTTAACCATCAAAAACTATTTAAAAAAATTGACAATTCTTTTGTTTCTTGTTTATATTTAGAAAACTAGCCCACGAAGCGGGTTACCTAAATGTCCAATTGTCGATTCTTTAACGATAACAAAACATCGTTTTTTAAAAAATTTATATCTCGGCTAATATAGAATTTTAAGAAAAAATATTCTGGCAAATTACAGCTAATGAGAAACACTTTCAAACGATCCCCATCGGAAATTTTCTGTATTACCGGAGATATGATTTTTTAAAGAAATGATTTTTTCTTGTCGTTTCTCGTCTCGAATCGTCCAATTGGACCTCTGGAAAACCATTTGGTAATTGTCTACAGTTTGTCCATTGGATGTAATCCACTTAGCTGCTTAGTTTTCTAGATATAATCAAGAAACAAAAATGTTGTCATTTTTTTAACTTCTTGGTAATAAAAAAACGTACCCAGACTTAACAGCTGTTGTGATTCATATTTGTATTATAGCTGTTAAATTTGAGTGCGAAATATTTACTTTCTTTATATTGTAAGCATGTCAGCTCTCTAAAAATTCTCTTTTTTTTTTTAGTTTCTTATTCTATTTTTGTATTGATAAAAAACGTTGTACATGTACAATTCGTAAATTTAAGACCTTTTTTTGTTTTGGGTCTCCATTAATATTTTCGCTAATTATTTATAGCGAGATGAGACCACTCAACAAGTCACGTGTCACAAGATGGCCGAGACCGATCTACAAGGTCTGAAGACGACGCTGTCGCAGAACCTTCCCCAAGGTTTGCGTTACAGGGAGAGTCTCAACAGCAGCGGCACCGTTTCGAGAAAAACGAGTACCGCAAGCGACTACACCCCCGAAAACACCTACATCGTCGACAGCCGTCCTCAAACGACATCATCCGAACAGACCCGAGTCAGTTATTCTACCACTTCCGAAACGTGCGTCAGCGCGACAGAATCCATAACGCAACCGTCTCAGAAAACCGCCATTACGAAAGAAGACGACCCAGACAACAATGTCGATGTTGGTGCAGTCAACGTGGATTCTCCTAAGACCGAAATAATCTACGACAACTCCCGAAACTTCGCGACTTCGGGTACTTCGTCGATTGTAGATTTAGATGATAGGAACTCTAACAGCCTGATGAACCTGAAACCAGGTCAAAAAGTTGACTTAAAGATCGTCGTTTTACGACAAGACTCTCAAACTGCAGACGCAGTCCCGTCAGACTCACACGTGCTCGATTCGAAACCAGCCATGACCGAATTAAGTACCACCACTTCTAAAGACGACGCAGATAAAACCGTAGACGAAGACAAAGAAAAATTGAAACCTCTGAAGGCACCGCAGAGAAAGATATCGCGCTTCCTGGTCAGTCCGGTGCTTTCTGGAAAGCTCGATCTGCCAAAAGACAGGAATTTCGGAGCCACAGAAAGCAACGAAAGTGGAGTTTCTCAGTCCGCGCCAAATCTCGACAAAGACGAACCGAATCAAACGCAAGACATCAAAGAATCTCAACAGCAACAACAAAATACACCGTCTTTGCCCACTCAAACTGACGACGTTGCAAGCAAAGCGCAGATAAAGTCATCAGTTTCGCCAGATTCCGACAAACAACAACAGGACGCAGCAAAGGCCTCTGCTTCAAAAGTCGACGAAATCAAGAACGCGCCAGTATGCGGACCCGAGATGATAAACACCCTCGAACAACTCAAAATTAGTTTGCAGAATTTACACACGAGTCACAAAAAGGAATCGGCTGACAACAGCGATAAAGTTGTCCAACAACAACAGCAGAACACTGGCAACAACACGCCCCAACAGGCCGTCAAAACCGTGCCGACATTAGCCCAAAAATCCCAGCAACAACTGAACTCCACCTACTGCGGAAGTACTTGTAATACACCCAGCGTCACCCAGCAACAGGCATACCAACAAGTACCTCCGAATTTTCAACAACAACAACAGCAACAGCAGCAGTATCCAGTTGCGTCACAGGTTCCGTACCAAATACCGCAGTACCAAAATGTCGAAATCCCGCCAATTTCAAGTCAAAAAAGTTCGGCCGACTCGTTGCAAAATGTGCCACAGTATCATTCGACGCCCGGGCAGTTTGTGCAGGCGTCCACTCAATACATTCAACAGCAACCACCTCAGCCGTACATTCAGAGTTCTGGACAGCAGCAAATTCCGAACGTCATGCAGCCGTCGTCTCAACCAGCTCCGGCAACGTCGCAGTCTCCGAACGCCGCACCTCCTCAATACATTCAACCGATTCAGGAACAAGCCGCTCAGCCTGCGCCTCCTCCAGTAACGACGCTGATTCAACCGGCTTCTCAACAACAAACTACGGCGTCGCAGTACATCCAACAGCCTCAACCGGCTGCAATGGCTCCCCCTCCGTTCATACAATCGACTCCGAACACCGACCAAATGATCCAGGCTTTCCCCGTTTCGCAACAGGTCCCGTCCGCGAACATCTACAATCAACAGCAGCCAGTCGTTTCTCTGGATCAACAACAATCCACTACGGCTATATCGTCGCCTCCTATCACGTATCAACCTCCCACTTATGTTCCTATACCGTCTTCCACTGCCCCCCAATTACCTCCCGCTTTCATTCAACCTACGCCGCAGTTGATCCAAACATCCGCGGTTGCTCCGATTCCGGCTTCTTCACAGGCCCAGACGGCTATGTCGGTGTGCGACCAGATGCAGTCCCATCACTCGCTCCATAACATTCCCGCCCAAACAAACATCTCCGATAGTGGTCAGCAGCAACAGCAACTTTCTTCTTCGTCTTCTACTGCTGTTGTCTATCAGTCACAGCAGCCCGCATCGATTTCTTCGGTTCCGGTGCCGATTACAAGCCTTCCGGTCCCTTTGGTGTCCGGCGCAGTCGCAATGGCCAACGTTTCGCCTGTTTCTACCTACGTGGAACCCGGGAAAGGTCCAGAGCAGATGAAAGGACTTGCGCAGGATGTGAAGAACGTGGCTGAGATGTAAGTATGAAAATATCAATTCACACTTCTTTGCACTCTATTCTCTTCCGTACATGTTCTAGTTTGTCTTCAACTAGTGTTAAACATCAGTCGGTAACGGCGACACCCTTGCAAAACGAAGTCCCTCTTCATTTGCAAGCTTTGCAACAAAAGTTGTCTTCTATGGCTCTACAAGTAAGTGTTTTAATTTTTTTTTTTATGAATAATTTGTTCGATAATGTTCTGGAGAATTTTGGAAATGTCAAAGAATGTTCTTCAATGTTCATGGATGATTTATGGATGATTTACAGTTTTCAAGAACGATCTAGAGAGTTGCATACATTTTGAGAACGGTTTGGAATGATCTAAAATGTTCCTAGATATAGAATATTCGAAAATGTTTCAGTTTTCTTGAGAATAATTTGGTTAATGTTTAAGAATGATTTTCTTCCGAACTTTGGATATTTATTGTCCTTGATGGAATATGAAAATCCCCCAAGATATTTTCTTTTAGCCGGAAATGCACGATAAAGAAAAACATATTTCCCTTTCCGCTATTCGGAAGAACATCCATAAAGTGTTCCAAAAAATTAAATAACGTTCTAAAACAATTCAGAATGGCCTACATTAAATTAAATGATGGTCTAGAATGTTTTAAATCTTTTAAGAATGGTTTAGAATGTTTGAAAATGATCTCGAATTTTTCAAAAATTTATCTAAATTATTATGTTATTCTCGCCCAGTCAATTATTTAAATTATTTAGTATTTTATTTATTAAAAGTCATTTGAACTAAATTTTAGATTTAAAAGTCTTATTTGTCTTTTGATTAAATTTTATAGAGGTATTTGTAATGTTTAACCTTGTCTTATATTAAATCTACGAGTAACTGGAGTTTTGACTGACTAGAATTTTGTAAAACTGACATATTAATTTGACACTTCCGTCAAATTAATTTTTCTTTCAAAAATTTCTGTAAACTTTGCCACAACAATCTCGCAACACGTTTTCTTTTTGAAGGGTCTTTCGAGTCCTCAGACTACATTAACCGCGTCCTGCGACCTAATTAAACAGGACAATACTAAAAATACTTTAAAGGTATGTTATTATGCACTTGCATGTTTAAATACGTAATTAAAATTAACTAATCAGTCAATTAATCGTCATTATTTTTCCTCTTTTTTGACTTTGAATTATTTACAAAAAACAGTCATCAGAAGTAGCGGAAGTGACCACCATTAGTGGTGAAATGTTGTCTCCATCTGGCGGTCCGGTGGAGAATCTTCAGTATTCTGACCACGCCATTAAGCAGGTGACGGAAGTAACCAATCAGCAACAGAAAGAATGTCAACAGTTTCCTCCCAACACGTTCCTAGATCAGAGTTTGATCGAACCGCCGAAACCGCAGGATGGTGGTACGTTAGACTCGCTGAAGAAGGAAAGAATCACCGACGTTTCGGACGAAAATGCTACCGTCGTCGCTCCCGCTGAAACAAAGAAGGAACGGAAGGTTTCCCGGTTTAAGGTCAGCGTGGTGGCGGAACCGGACGTGACCAAATTGAATGTTCCGGCGGATGTGAAGAAGAAAGGCGAGGAGGAACAGAAAATGGTCGAGGAAACTTTAATAGTCAAAAAGGTGGAGACTGAGATCGGTGATATTATTAATAGTACTTTTGAGAATTTAGAGAAGAATATTGTCGCAACATATAGTCAAACCCGTGAGTATTAACAATTATTGTTAAGTTAAAAAGGTAAAATGGAAATCAGTAAAAATAGTACGTGTCCGGAAGATTGTGTCGTTAATATTAGTTTTACGAAAAAATTGTTCAAATAAAAGTTTCACAGAATGAACTCCTTCATACCCTAAAATTATTTTCGAATATACAGGGTGTACTGTTTCGCCTAAACGCTACTTAACTTCGTTTTTTCAAATAGAACGCCCTGTATATTATTACATTGTTGAATTTCCCGTTAAAAATAAACGTCACCTTGATAACCAAATATTGGGCCTAAGTCGCATCCTTTCGGCATTATTTAGCTTTTTTGAAAAAAAAAAAAGAACGTTTGCAGCATCAGAAAAAAATCGTATCTCGGAAACGAAACAAAATGGAAATATCCTGGTTTCACCATTGTATTGAGCAAGAAATTGCGTATCGTCAATTGCAATTCGCCTTTATTAAGATGAAACAAAACAGTTTTTATTTTTAAACTTTTAAACATCGATAACTTCATTTTCTTAAATGGAACGGTATACTTTTTTGTATTCTAGCAGATACTGAATTTGATTCTCAATCGATTTCATTAATACATATTGGGCTCTATCTCTGACCGTTTCTGAAATAACTGGAATTTTGTTAATTTTTGGCTGTTTTATTTATCTCAAACGTAGTAGGCCTTGAAAAACAAATGCTTCGCAGATATTTGGCGCTTGATTTTTCGCTTTCATTACGCAAAATCGACAATTTTTTTATTTTTTGTATCATTTGCGATTTGTGCATTTGTACGAAACAAAACACAAAACTACACCATCCGGGTTTAAACTTACTGTTACTGATACAAAAATTAAAAGAATTTGTCGATTTTGCGTAAAGAAAGCGGAAAATACAAGCGTAAAATATTTGCGAATTATTTGTTTTTCAAGACCTACTACGTTCGAGATAGATAAAACAGCCAAAAATTAACAAAAATCCATTTATTTCAGAAACGGTCAGAGATAGAGCCCAATATGTATTAATAAAATCGATTGAGAATCAAATTCTGTATCTGCTAGCACACAAAAAAGTATATCGTTCCATTTAAGAAAATAAAGTTATTTATGTTTAAAAGTTTAAAAATAAAAACTGTTTTGTTTCATCTTAAAAAAGGCGAATTGAATTAAATTTGGATATAAGACGATAGAAAATTTCTTGCTCAACACAATGGTGAAACCCGAATATTCCTTTCTTGTTTCGTTTCAGAAATACGATTTTTTTTTCTGAGACGCTGCAAATGTTCTTTAATTTTTTTTTTTCAAAAATGCTAAATATTTCCGAAACCGTGCGACTTAGGCCCAATAATTTTTGATTCTCTATCGATTTTATTAATACGTATAGGGCTCTGTTATTATTTTTAAATTATCACGACGAGGTATTTAGATTAGGTTTAGTAATAAAATATTGTTTTTTTTTTTCAGTTGATGCTACCGATAAAATCCCCGCAGCAAATGTGAGTACAGATTATTTTTTCATTGCTTCCCTACTTATTTATTTCGTTTTTACTACTTTTTTTTCAACTACTTACTAACAATTTTTGTGCAGCTTTAATTTTTTTTTTTTCACTTTTATTTTGCAATATTTAATCGATTTTAATGTTTATTAGGTGTTTATTACGATAAATTATAACATGTGGTAGAACTGAACGTTTCTCTTGCCTTTTTTTCTTTTATTAACTGAGTTAATGTACACCAAATTTTTTTTGAAACGAATAGTCGCAATAAACACAGGGTGTCCCAAAATATACATTAATATCTTATATCTATGATTTTTAACAGTGGTGTACATTAACACAATTTGTAAACAAATATGTATCATTCCATTCGTTTTTCCCCGACTGTGTCTATAGTTTATACAACAATCAAAACAAATGGCGAACAGTGAGCACTTTTTGCGGCCCTTTTGTTGTTTTATCGAATGCCGCAGTTGGTAGTTAGACACCTGTTTTTCTTGTAGCCGCATGCGATTGACACCAATCACTCAACAACAACAACAACAACAAACATTGGCACCGTTGCCGCCTCTCATCCTCATCGTCACTGGCGACAACAGTTACGAAACGTCGTCGTTTCCAAACTGTTCTCTAACACACTGACAACTAACGCGTACGACCGTCCAAAGGTCACGGACAAAGTTCAAAACTCGGTCACGAATCCTTCCAGTACTAATAATTATCCATCAACAAACAGAGCGGACGTTTCCTCCTCTGATTCAAAAGAAGGTACATCCTCATTGGATCCCAAGAAAAAGGCGAATTCGTATCACGACCTCGTGGAAGCCATAGAGACTTTGTTTCCGAAGTGCAAAGGGGCGGTGCGGTCTACTAGAAAATGCGACTCTCCGGACATAGTGGTCCATCCGCCCTCTGTCGAAATTAACATGTCCGCCACCAGTTTACCGAACATTCCGTCGTTTTTGCGACGTCAGATGGCGCTGGAAGACTTGAACTTTAGCTGCCCCGACCTGACGCAGTCAAAGACCTCGTCTGACGGACAATATCTCGTAGCTCCGAGGCCGGACAGCGCCAATTCGAGCGCCGAAAGTTTCGAATCGTGCGAGCTCTTCGACATGGACGACCTGACGCCCTTACAAAAGACTGAAGATAACACGACGTGTAAATGCGTCGTTGGTAATATTAACGAAGCCCCCCCTGTTATTTCGACTGAACGGAACACGCTCAAGTGGCCGAAAAAACGAAAACTTGCGACGCAAGACTATAGACGTAGCAGTTCCGAAACATCTGAGAATGATTGGGCCTCGAAACCGGCCCATCATAAACGCAAAGTGATGAGACATCAACGTCATCATAAAGAAGAGAAGAAACACAGTCAGAATCAACAACCACAGATGGTTAGAAAGAACACGGACGTGTCACCGACTGATATACTTAAACATAAGATGAAACAGTCGATTTCCATGCAGAATCTGTCTGTCAGACGCGAGAGCCGCCATTACGACGGAAACTATCATACAATCCACGCCGGGGATAATCTGCGCAGGCGCCTCGAGGAGAACTTCGGCCATGACAAGACGATGATGATCAAATCGAACAGTTTGGACGTGATCAACGAGAACATCTCGTATCTACCATTTGAGTTACACGACACCCGTTACTACGACGACGATTATGATTACGACGAATCGTATGCTAGTCTGTTGCCTCCCCGTGACGACGTAGGAACGGGGGGCGACAATAATAAAACGACGTCGCAACGACGAAGATTTTTATTGGACACTTATTATCTTCATCAGACTCCCTCCCCCGTGGTTACGTCCCATCATCATCATCATCATTATCAACACCATATCCCTTATTATTTTCACCGTTACAACACCGCCCAGACGTTCGGCGGGGGTGGTAACAGTAGCAGTAGTAGTTTTCACGTAACGACCTCCCAGTTATCGCCTAACAATCACCAGACGAATATGATATCGAAAACGTGCTGCTGCGGCAACCGGGGGGGGCTACTCTGCGCCGCAACGGTGCCAATCTTCGAATACTTGGAAACATATCACACCAATACGGTAAGAGAACAAACATCTTGCTGTTTCTTTTTCTATTCTTTTTGAGTAATAACTGGCTCAGGTGGAGGTGGGGTACGAGCGAGGGGGTCTTTTGTTTTTATTTTTATGATCGTTACGAACTACGTTTTGTTTTTTTTTTTTTTCGCTTGCTTAAGTACTTACGTATGTACTAACCGTTCTGTTGATTTACGGAAACCTGTAATGGTACTTAAAAATACCGATACATTTTTTGTAGGTGTTGTTGCAAGGGCTCAAGGTAAACATGTAAATGTATAATTTGTAGGCTTATTAACTAAATAAGCGATTTTATAAAATATCCACCGATAAATCTTACGTTTGGACAATTTTTACGAATTAAACAATAACTTTAACATTAGCATTTAACATTAATTATGTACGTACTAACTAGATAAGCTACATATTTGACCAAATAATGTATTACAGTAGAAATATTATACCTAGTAAAGTAAGTAGTTCATGCAGTGCATATCCCAAAAAATCTCATTTTTACATACAATATTTACAATTTAAGTTCTGATTTTGCATTTTATTTCGACGGAATATTTGCTGTAAGATTTTGGGACACACTGTATGTTTTTTGAAAGTCCTGTGTATATTTGTGCAATTGTATAGGTAGCTTCTTGAACCACTAACCCCCGTAATTAATATAATTAAGTGTAGATACACACTAATAGTTGTAAATTTTTTTTTTGTCGTGTAGCTTTTGTATAAAGTATACAGGGTGTTCCAAATTTAGTGGCCTATTAGACGCTTATGGAAAACTAATGGTAGGAAAATTTTGAAAAAAATCGTGTAGTACTTACGACACACAGTCTATATTTTAAAAGTATTTTTATTCTTGTAGCACTTCCGGTTATACCAACTTTGCTATTTTAAATGGAATGGTATATTTTTTATAACGAATTCGAATAAAATGTTAAATTTTAAGGTAAGTTTGATAACCAATTTGTACCCCTAGGATGAACGATTTTTTATTGTTTGGATTGCGGGTGAATTTTTTTCCATAAATTAAATTATTTCAAAAACTGTTCATCCTAGGCGCACAAGTTGGTTATCAAACTTACCTTAAAATTAAACGTTTTATTCGAATTCGTCGTAAAAAATACACCATTCCATTTAAAATAACAAAGTCGGTACCAGTTTCCGCTATAACTGGAAGCGCTACAAGATTAAAAATATTTTTAAAATATAGACCGTGTGACGTAAGTACAAAATAATTTTTTACCAAATTTTCCTCTCGTTAGTTTTCCATAAACTGAATTTGGACCACCCAACGTCAATATTATTTTGATGTTTCTTTCGTTTTAGAATGAATCCTACTTAGAAATGCTTAATCGACAAAAGGCTGAAGTTAATGCACTCCTCGAAGCCCATCGCAAACAGCAGCTTGAATATTTTGGATCCCTATCAGGTAACTAGTTTTTTTATAATTCATTGAAACATAAATAAGACAAAAAGTAAGTCGTCAAGCATTAAAATCTAAAACAAAAAAACTTTGTCTTCATTTGGTTTCTTTTTTTTTTGTTTTGTTTAGAAAAGGCAAACATTGCAAAAGAAGACAAAGAAAACGATAACAAGTGAGAAAAGGCTGTATAGTTATTTGTTTATATTGTATAATAATCTAGTTATTGCTGAAAAAAAATTATAAATATAATTATATAAATAAATATATCAGTCAGTTTGATGTTTTATTGAAATTTACATTAATTGTTTAATTTTAACTTAAACTACAATGAAGTAAAATAAACAAATACAATTTGCAGAATTAAAGTAATTTTGGTTATTCGTAATTACAAACGTGGAATACTCTACTTTATCTTTATGCAACCCATCTTACTCCTACCACCGCCACCTTTTGTGTCTAGTGGCAATTAAATTTATCAGCTGACTCTCATAGAGAGCAACATATATTTACGAGCATGCATGATAAACAGGGTATGGGCACTTCGATTTATTAACTGCCCTCTGGTGAGTGCGTCCAAGAGGAGTCGTTTCAAAAAGCTTTAGAAGCTAACCTGGTAATAGAAATCGATAGTCTGAAAATTGTCAGCAGATTGCGCCTACGAAAATTGCGAAGTTGTATTGCATTTGCTGTTTACTTTAATTCGTAATTCCCCTATACATTTCAGCGCTTATGTCAACGCTTAAGGTGTAATTGAGGTCGAAGAATAATTGAGGTGTAATACATGACGTGAAGTTGCGTGAAATGTAGTTTCAATGCAAAATATTGATGTTATTTAATGTTTGATGAACATAAAGTTATTAATATGTGTGTAACATTCGTTATTGGTCAGTTCACTTACAAAGTGCTATTCTTCTGGTGTTTACTATTTAGTTATTCTAATCGTTATTGAAGTTGGTTATATGTTATTGGCAAGATTAGCTTTGATTGATCTTACAATATTTAAGAGAAGTTTGATAATGAAGCAAAAGCATTGTCTTATTAGTCTTTGAGGCCTGGCTTGTACAAAGTAAGTTTTTGGACATCACTAAATACCTGTTTACTACTGTATCATTAAACTTCATTCTAGGTTTTGAAATCTTGTCACTTATAGGTTGCAAAACATGTTGGCAAATTGCGAATCACCCTTAGCTGTATATATTATATGTAAAAGGCATCTTCATTCGAGTCAAGTAACACAAGGACGAGAGAATTATAATATATATAAGGTGTATTTACAATTTCAGTTATGTATAAAGTGCTGTATGCGTCAATACAATAATCAATAATTTTTTCTTTCTCACATTTTTAAAAAAAAAAAAAATTAAAAACCCGTGCACCGTCCCAAAATTTCAAATTTTCCGCCATATATCTATGCTCTACTGGCACTTAGATGGCGCCAAGAGAAAGACAAATTTCTACAAATGTGTAACTTCCAGTAGATACTTGTCGCACGACCTTTTGGACGCATTGCTCAGGTGGCAGCACATTTTTACAAAATTTAGAGTGGCCCATCTATAGTATTCATTATTTAGGATGGTAAATATTCATGATATAACCTCAAAATTAATCATGTTTGTGCCTTTTTTAACCAAAAATAAATCTATTCCGTGTAGTAAAAGCATTTAAAGAGTTTAATTTAACAAAAATATATTTTGTTTTACGGTTATCATCAGCAATGACTACGATGACTACGAAAAAATTAGCATTTGGGTTAGAAGACATAGCAGGTTAGTTTGCTATTACGTTTATTAATTAATTATAAGGAACTCTGTTTAACTGTTTATTTGCAAATTTTTGCTACATAAATTGGGAAAATGATCTTGCCCTGGAGACATTCATTAAATTTAATTTTTTCTATTGAAATCAATCGCTAAATTTTTAGGTTAGGTTACAAAACCCCGTGTGCAATTACGACTTTGCTGTGGTTTTGTTATATTCATTTTGTTTTTCAGCGGTAACATCCCATAAAGAGGGTTTAGAAGCTCTCATTAAACAGCCAAATCTTCTATTAGCCATAACAAAACTGCTCAAAGATAAAGAAAGTAAGAAACACAATCAGGTTTCTTTAATACTGATCAACATATCAGCCGAAGAAAAGGGCGCTGAAGCGTTACTAAACCTCAGCAAAAGTTCCGAGCTTTGTATCATCAAAGAATTATTTGATATTGTCCTCAATTCAGCTGACGAAGTTTCGAATAATTGTTGCAAAGTGTTAACAAACCTTAGTCACCATGAATATTTGACTGAAAAAGTAATTGATGCTTTAGAATCTTCGAATATAAGTTTAGACAAAATAGCAGCTGTTTTTACTAACAAGAACTCTGTTGGTGGTGGCACCGGTCTTGATTATTTGGGATTATTCTTTTCCAATCTGTCACAAACACCACGAGGTAGGAAACTTATATTGGATAAAGAAAAATCTATTTTGCAACGGCTTTTATCGTATACTGAATACAAAGAAAGTCTGGTGTGTAGAAAAGGAATTATTGGTTAGTAAAATTAATTCTGATTATTAATTATTGTATTTTGAGGTTGTTTTGTTTGGTAAGGTATGGTACGGAACTGCTGCTTTGAAACAGACTTTCATAAATGGCTTTTGAGTGAAGACGTAGACATTTTACCAAGACTGCTCTCACCTTTAGCGGACGGTACAGAATTTGACGAAGAAGATAATGATAAGTTACCTATTGATTTGCAGTATCTTGGGGAAGATAAGGAAAGGGATGAAGATCCTGAAATAAGGTCGATAAAAATTTTTTTAGTTATTATAAATACAATTTATTTATTGGCTTCTTTTTTTAATTTCAGGTGTATGTTACTCGAATCTATAACTTTGTTGTGTTCGAAGAGGGAAAATCGTGAGTACATCCGAGATAAAAACGCTTACGTGATCCTACGGGAACATCATAAATGGGAACAGAACAAAAAAGCCCTTGTGGTGTGTGAAAATCTTGTGAATATTTTAATAAGGTACTATTTTTTTACTTAGGAAATTATACATGATTTGTGACGTTTATTTTCTTTAAAATAAAAGGACAGAGGAGGAAATTGGCGAAGACGATTTGCAGCAGTTAGAGGTACCTGAAGATTTACAAGAAAAGTTTAACAAATTCGATTTAGAAATGGAGGAAAATTAATTAATTGTAAATATTAGTTTAAGATAAATATCAATTTTTTATTCATTTATCGTGTAAATATTTAGCGTTTAATACTTTATGTAAATTATGTGCGCAATTTAAAAAAATAAATATCCTTTTAGAATAAGCTTTTTTTATTTATATTGCATTTTAGAAAAAAAAATCACAAAGTATTTTCATTTAAATAACAAACTAATAAAACTAAATTTAAAATTTAAGACCTTCTGCAACTTATGCTCTCCTGATACAAATCAGAATTTTAAAAATTAATCGTACTGACCCCCGTATATTGCCGAATTTAATTTCCGATTATTTCCTGATTGAGCCTCGTATATTTATAAAAATCTTAAAATTTCCGAATTTTGTACCAGGAGAGCATAAGTCGCAGAAGGTATCTCCTGGGTTTACACTTTCAATGTGAACATAGCTTTAGATTACAGTTTTCTGTCACGTTCTAAAATTGTAGTTCAGCTTCTAACGTTAAGATGGCTCTAGTGGTATTAAAACGAAATTATTTATACGTTAGAGGAAATTAAAACGCTTTTTGATATTATAAATTTACTGTAAAAACAATACATTTAAAAAATCGTATGATAACACATTACTACATTAAAATACAGAAAAAAGGAGCTACATTTACAATGTTTTATTTATATTTACAGTAATAGAAAAAAAAAACATCGTAAACTTTGAATTACATTTTTTAACAACGATTTTCCGCCGCTTCGTTAGATTTCTTGTTCAAAAACCGAGATTGGGAAATTGTAGCCAACTGAGTAATAAAACTATTAACTTCTCCCCGAAGTCTGTTTTAACTTGTTCCATAATAATACGTTTAGATCTGAAATTAGAAACGTATTTATATGACCAAAAAATTACATTTAAAATGAAAACTTCATTTTATTTAAACAACGTACACGGTTTGACAGATTCATTAAATGAAATCGACACTGTAATACCTTTAACAGAACAGGAAGGCTCTAGAAATATCGAGACGGTTCTAGTAAGTTCCCAAAGTGTTCCACTATGTACTGCAACTGTTCGTACATCTTTGGTCTATTTAACTGGCCAGTTGATATTGGAAACATTCTGAACCAGTCCCAAGTTTCCCATACATAGCCAGTGTGTTAAAAAGACTTTTTTCATCTTCCACTTGCACCCAAGTATCTGTAGATAATGTTTCCTCTTAATTTTATTTTTTATTAGATAATAACTTAGACTAGGAAAGAGAGGGGACAGGTAATAGTCGACTGCAAATTGAGGACGATTGAGATCGCGAGACAGCGCTCAGTATCGCAACATAAAATGTTAAGAGGGAGTTTGTTTTGTTACCATTATTCGTACAATTATCATTCCATACAGAGTATCAATTGTTTATTTGATAACGTAAACAATTATTAAGAACTGTTTTTTTGCGTCTTACGCTACTAAGAAAATATTATTTATTTTATGTCAAAGAGAATACATGTTTAATGAAATTAAATGCAAAAAAATATTTTATTAACGTTAATTAACATGATGTGGCGGAACTAATAAACATTAAGACGAATTTTATTAATTAATTAATTTTACTTTTTTAGATTTTTTTAACTAAAAGTGACGCCGCCTATGGTAATACTGTGGTAAACGCATGCATCTTACAACTTTGAAAGTATTTATTGTTTCTCTCACTATCAGTAAACCATTCCAACAAAACAAATATGATGCATTAATGATTATTGTACGTAAATCATAACATATTTTAAGTAGTATGTAAACAATAAACAAATTAAACACGATTTTCTTTGCTTAACCTTACTACGTAAAATTCTTTTTACTTGTGAAATGTGATTTCTGGTTTATTTATTTCACTGCGGCTTTTACAGCCGGAAGAAGAACAAATCAGCATTGTTTTAAACAAAAATCCACTAAAACCTAACTACACTATTTAATTATATTGACACTTTTACACAACGCTGTCAACGCACTGTTTGGGATCAGTAAATGGAGCCGGTACCAAAATATTGCGTCAATTTTCGACGTACAGTCGGCATAGGAGTTACGTGTCCCCTCTCTTTCCTAGTCTAAGGATAATAACTAAAATAAAAATGTGAATAAAATTAAAGTAGTTTTGAATAATAAATACAATTACTGGCATCCAGTAAATTTTGTTTGCTCGATCAACAGCTGATACTGAACTTGACTTGCATATAATGTAATGTTGTTCATTTGAATGCTATAAATGTTAAAATGAATAATGTAAATTATTTGAACATAAAAACAATTGCCGTTTGAGTAATTAGTTAGTTATTACATACATCAACGTTTAAGTGGAATTCCAATTCAACGAGAGATGGACAATTTTCTTTCACCAAGTTGCTGAAGTTGACAAAGTTGACTCAAAAAGTAGTCGCTTAACAACCGTAACGTAAACGTATCCTCTCCAAAAGAGTACACCACGCGAACACCACATTATGTGAATCGTTGAGAACTTGAGATTCATATTTTTTAATTTGAATATCGTTAACTACACATCCCAACTTCTTTAAAAACAAATTAACCGAACGAACACATCAAAATCATGGTTATGTTTAGACCATAGACAAGAGAGGATTTAGACAATCGGTCATAGTTCATAGAGGTCATAAACCATAGACATAGACAAGAGAGATGAATAGATTGCCGACTCAAAAATGTGTATCATGCGCCCTCTAACATGTGTAGTGATAAGTAAAGAAAAAGCGTGAACTGTAAACTCGTTTTTAATTAGCTTAATCTGGTTCAAACAATAAAGTATATTTTCAATAAATGAATTTAATCTTGTTGGTATAAATAAAATATTGTAACAATTAATATTCAACAATTCTACTTGCAACTAGCGGCACCTAAAACGTGTAGCTAGAACTACTTTTGACATCGGAATTGACGTAATTGACACCTTATTTGTCATAGATATTTGTAAAAAAAATGAAAAGCTTATCTGTGGTGAAAAGAGACTAATAAAAATAAACTAGAAGAAGCGTTCACTTTAGATGAATTGTTCCATGAACAAATCCAATGTGCGAAGAATATAAAAAAAAGAAAACAAAATTAACCAGTTGCACTTCAATTACTGAATATGTATATTTTCATATACATAGAATAATACAGATAAAGTAAAAATATGTAATATTATACAGTACCCTAATATACAGGGGGGTGATCATTTGTATAATTTTTGTACCGAATACTGTCTCAATAACTCTACTCTTTTGATATTGTACACTCTATATCATTTTGATAGTCTCTAATCTCTAAATTGTATTTATTACCTACGCATACGCGGCAAATTCAAAATTAAAAACAATTACCACAGGATAATCATTAAAACAAGATACAAAAGGCAAACAACTCGTTTCAACTTGAATGCTTTATTTTCAATTGACATTTCTTTCTTGTCGTTTAAACGAACAATCAATAAATAATCACATTGAGATGTTGCAATAGGTCTATTTTATTATTTCATTAATTATTTTATTAATTGTTGCTACTTCACGTAAAATGTTATATACACCTAGAGAATGTTGAGAGAACTGTTTAATTAATTAACATCATCATTATCTGTCCTATTCATCTATTATACAGACTAACTATTTTTTATTTACGACTTATTTCAAAGTATGCTTTGTACATTTATTATAGAGATACTATTCAATTTTTTTGTTTTTAATATAGACTGCTGTACAACATTTATATAATCATTAACTATAATTTGTTAAATGCTTGTAAGTAATATAATTAATAATTTGCACGAAGTAATTCAAAAAAATTAATCAGGAATTTTTTGGTAACGTCTATTCGATTTTTCTTTTTTTCTCTTTTATTTTTAACTTCTGTACACAACAACGAGAACATTAATTTAATAATTACGTAATTAATACTGTACAGGGTGTTCATCAACTTTTTACTTTACGTTAATTTCTAAACTACTACTTTTAAATAACGTTGGAAAAGACCACTGAGGAACACTCTGTTCACGTGTTGGCTTTTGAAGAATATAAATAGAATTATTATATCATTTCCATCAAGTGACCTAATTTTGGCTTAAGACGAAAAAGAATGTACTACGTCTTTTGTCTTTGTTGTAACTTCTCAAATAAGTCCTAGATACGCTCTCGTTTTAATGCACAAGAATGACAAAGATAAAATGCTGTGCTGCGTAGATATGTCCTTTTTAAATTGATACGATATTGAAAATGAAAAAGGTAAGGTTAGGTTAGAAGTGTCGCATTTTGTATTGTTATTTTAATAAATTAAAACGAAACGTTTTGTTAAAAGTCAAGTTATTGTGAAAATGCATGATCCTAATCAATATTATCTTAAAAATAATAATACATACATTCATTTCCTTGTAACCTATCACTTGCTTCACATTTTCACACACTTGTCTCTAAAAATCGTAGAAATAATATAACTATGTAATATACATAGAGTAGACAAGCCAATGAAAAATGCGATGTGCCAATAGAAACAGATAGAAAATAAAAAGTTACGTTTTAATTAGTGCATAACTAACCTACAAGTAACCCATAATTTCGTACTATCAACAATACTATTTCGATTTGATTCATACAGTGCATTTAGGTCACGTGATGGAACAGATAAAATAATCTTACTATACATATTTTAAGTGAAAGTTTTGAATAGTTCTTTTTCAGTCTAAATTTTAAATTTTAGAATTGAAATCGAATGCTTTTCGTCAATAAATATGAAGTACAACTATAAATAGTAATAACAATACTCTTTAATTGACAAATTTAATTTTAAGGGATGCTTTTGTCGCGAAAGCTATGAAATTAAAAATAAAACAATTTTAAACAAAAAAAAATAATTAAGCTGCTGTCGTTAAAAAAAAAGGCGAGAGCAGCGAGTGGTAGTATCGCCAAAAGTTGCATTCAACTACCGCGAGTATGGAGCGTGGTAGTGAAAACCGAACGCTTTCGAACAGTACCGAAGGGAATCGGAAATGATATACTGCATTGTTTAAAGCATTGTAATGCATTTCCGTCGTTCTTCGGTATCGTTCGGCTACCATTACTGCACTCATTTTGTCTATTGAAAATAATTAATATTTTTCTAAAAGAAAACGGTTAATTTTAAGATAAAAACAAATAAAACAAAACGATTAAGAAGTGCTGCCCTTTAATAAAAACTGAATTTTGTAACAAAAAATGTATCAAACTTATCCTTTGTTTGTTTGTTTGCATATTTACAGCAAGCAATAAATATTTGCAATTTTTAATACATAAGTATCTCCTGAATTTGTTATTTCTTATACGTAACCGAAAAAAAAAATTCAGTACATAGTACTATTATAATATCATTATCATTAATATTAAAAACGGAAAAAAAAATTTGCAGTTGGTCATTTTTTTTATAGAAAATAAAAAAAAATGCACAACGTACTCCATTTTTCTTTTTTTTTTGATTAAGGAATGCTATTTAAGAACCGTGCAGCAAAATTATAAAATACTACTTTAAAAAAATGCAACAAGTACCTACCACATACGTACAATAATAATAATTAATAATTATCAAATTATAAACAACAAAAAATTATGTTTGGTTTCGCGTTGAAATTTATTTTTGTTAATTATATACTTTCACGGCCATTTACGATAAAAAATATTCAAAAATAATAAAAAAATCATATTTTTTCACTCACGATTTTTTTGTCAGTTTTTAGATTTTTATCGCCAAAAAAACTGGATGACTGCGAAAGTAAATAATTACATTATTAATTTATATAATTAAAATAATAAAAATTAAATAATTAATTAATAAAAAAATTATATAATTATTAGTAAAGGACCATTTTTTAAATTACCTAATGAACTGGCTGGATTTTAATACCTACAACGCACACTGGTGTCTAGACCACTTTGAACCATGCATTTAATTTTTTTATTTACATCGCAATATAATTTTTATTTTCAATTTAATTTGTTTAATTAATTAATTATGCAAGCAACTAGATTTCGAAGGTAAAACTGAACACAATCGAAACTAAAAATTATTACGTTAATGATAATGATAAATAATAAATTGTAGCACCAATTTATTAACCAAAATGTATTTTGTTTAAAAATTCGCGGTACCGACCAAAAAAAAATGTAAAAATTTAAATAAACTGTTTGTCCCCAAAATAACTGACCTACAGTTCTTTTTGACATCTTTTTATTATTACCAAAATATAGATTTTAATTTGGGCTAATTTTGAGCACATCGAGGGCAAATAATAAATAAAAAAAACAATCATTGTTATTAAACTACGTAAAAAACCTTTAATAATATTAATTAATTAATTAGTTCAAAGTAATCAATCCATAATAGTTTTAGTCTCTGTTTGTTGTTTTTTTGTCTCTTTGCTAAGTAAAAAAAGGAACGAAATTAATAAATTTAAGCCTAAGATGGTAACTTTATCTGTCCCAATTTTTTATCTATTCCGCCTCGGCTTTCATCCCCCTAACTTCACCCTTTGTTCGTAGCTGTTCGAGTTCCTCTTTCGTTTTGTCTTCTATTGCCCTAATGTCGTCCATGGTCAGACCGTACCAGCGGTCGATCCAACAAAATACTTGTCTTTAAGTAACAAAACAAAAAAAAATTGTGAGCAAATTTCGATGTTTCGATATGGAACCTTTTGTAACACTTTTTTAGGGTTCAAAGCAAAATATCTGTACGTACATTAGGGTGGTTTGTTTCTTAATACGACTGACTTAAATAGTTCTTCTACTTAACACTAGAAAAGAGAGGAGACACGACGTAATCGCCGACTGCAAGTTGTGATATTTTGACACCAGTAGCGCAACATCTAGTAATTATTGCTTTTATTGTACGTAAAATTACACGAATATGAATAATAACTCAAAATTAAACCAACTGTATCATTATTCAATTGTATAATTAAAAACAGCCGAAAGGAAATACAATTTTCTATTCTTTTAAATTAAAAAAGTCGCAATTTTTTAATTAATGTGACCCACATGCACGATTTGACGAAAGAAAACTTTAGAAGGCATTATTTATGAGCAGTACTTTTTCGGTTTTTTAAATTTTTTTATAACTGAAATTAACACCGTCAATGATAAAGTTGCACATGCTTCGTACGACTTCGAACATATTTTTTGTTTCTTACACCAACACTAAACAATTCCAACAAAAAAATATTACGCACTGATTGTTCACGTAAATAAATCACAACATATTTTAAGTTATACGTAAACAAGAAACAAACAAAACGTGATAATCTAAAAAGACAGGTAAATTCCTGTTTCGTCTAAAAAATTAAGGTTTACTAATCCCACACTTGGAACGCGTCCTATACAATAGGTACAACGAACCACAAGCCAATTCTGCGACCGGTTTCGACCTATTGGGTCTCTTCAGGCAGAAGCAGGCAAAACACAAACTGCGAAGTTCACTTGAAAAACAAGACTGACTAGAAACAACAGAAACAACTACTCCGAGGGCTATTACCCCTACCGGCATTGAATTACACTATTGAATCTGAAGGTAATGTGTAGTGTAATTCAATGCCGGTAGGGGTATTAGCCCTCGGAGTAGTTGTTTCTGTTGTTTCTAGTCAGTCTTGTTTTTCAAACAAAACGTGAATTACTTTACTTAACGATACTACTAAAAACTTTTTAATATCTGTAAAACACGATACCTCCTCAATATCTTTCACTGTGGCTGTTACAGCTATAAGCAGAACTCATTACCATTGTTTTTAATATAAAAGCACTAAAATTTAACCGCACTGTTAACAAAAAGTCCGAATTTCAATGATCGGTTCCAACGCAATGTTTGACACCAAAGAATGGCGTTAGAACAAAATAATATCACAAAGATACGAATTACGTGTCCCCTCTTTCCTATCATCTAAACGTTTTAAAACGATGAAACTAAATAATTTTTTAAAAAACTAAATCATTTGACGTTGTTTATTATACATATATAACTTACCTATGGAAATTGGTGAAAAGCCTTCTTTCACTTTTATGGATAAAGTGCTCCACTTTGCTCTGTAAAAAAAAGTACACAATAAAAAGAAAGACATTTTCTTTGACAATCTGACAATATTTTCGTTTCCTGCTTGTATTTACAAAAAACTATTTAGTGGAGCGGCTTATATTCAACGCACAGAAGTCCAATTGGACGATTTTTTAGCGAGATAGATATGTAAATAAGAACATTAATTATTTTTAAACGTACCTGTAGACCAAACCACTTAAATTCGGCATACACTAATTTATAACATGTCATAACGGGCTGCACTGCACATTTCCAGTCTTGTCCCACCAGAGGCCCCCTGCCTGTCTTTTTTGACTTGAACTTCGTAGGATCCTCGTCTTCTTTGTAATCGTGCGAATGAACTGGGTCGTTTGCAATATCGATGGGCACTACATCTCGCTGTTTTAATTTTTCTGGCGGTAGTTCGTGTACCTAACAAAAACAAACAGCACTTTACTCCTTGAGAACTTTTATATTGTATATATATATATATATATTTTTCGATAGTTGCTCTAGTCACCGGACAGACCTAAACGTGCGGTAGTTCCGTAACGCTTACTTCCGTTACGTCCACTCGGATTCTAAAGGAGTAAACTCCAAAAACAGTGTAACTCTACCCAAAATCGTAATCCACAATCCCTGTACGTGTTAGTTTTTTATTTATAAATATTTACTTACGTTATTTTGATCTCCCTTGTCTGGCAAATGTAGACTTTCTATACAGATTACAAAATTTTCTTTCATATACCCTGGATTCTGCAAATAAAGAAAAAATACTGGCGTTTTTTCAATTTGGTATTATTATTAAGTAATTAATTTATTTACAATAATCTGTATGTAATTTGATTAATTCAATTTTTGTTCTAGTTGAATTAATTGATTAAATTAATTGTAACGAAAAATATTTAAGATTCTAATTTACGTGTTATATTAACTAATGATTCTAATTAGCACATAAAAAATCAAAATGAGTAAAATATTTTACTTACGTACACAATTGTAAGAGATAAAAAATAAATCACAAGTTTTTTGTTGCATTTTAAAAAATAATCAGCCAAATTTACTGATAAATATTGAAATTTACGTCATATGCATGCGTTTAACAAAAAATAAAGGAAATTTCTTCAAAAGAAAAATAATCCAAATTATTTATACATATTGTGTAAAAAAATCAGCATTTTTTACAACAATAAAAATCGATGCAAATGCGTTGTAAGGATCCCAAATACATATATTTTTATTATTTCAAAATAAATAGTTTTAAAATAAGAAAACTAGTAATTCTCTTCACCCATATTTTCAAAACTGTTTAATCAAAACTCCCATTTGTAAATTTTTTTAATCGTTCATATAAAATTAATGATATTTTTAGATATTTTGTCTTTCTTAAACTGCATCACTATTTTTATCTTAAAATAACTGTTTTTAATGAACTTGAAATTTTGTTTTTGAGACTGGCACATAATCACATCAGATATCGTAAACAATAAATGAATTAAGAAAAAAAAATTAGTACCTACGTTTTCCAATAAATTATAAAAAAATTATTAACTTCAATGACTCTCGATAATTAACTAAATTAATATTAAGAACTCACACAATAACCTGCAATTCATTAGTGTACTTAAGATGAAAAGATTATACCGGGTGTTCTAAATTCAGTGACCTATTAGACGTTTATGGAAAATTAATGGAAAGAAAATTTTGAAAAAAATCGTTTTGTAACGACACATGGCCTATATTTTTAAAATATTTTCAATTTTGTAGCACTTCCGGTTATACCGGAAGTTGATACTACCTTTGTTATTTTAAATAGAATGGTATATTTTTTACGACGAATTCGAATAAAACGTTACATCTTATGGTAAGTTTGATAACCAACTTGTACGTCTAGGACAAACAGTTTTTGAGATAATTTATTTATAGAAAAAAATCGACTACCGCAACCCAAACAATAAAAAATCATAATTTTCCCAAAAAGTGACCTAGCTTACAGAAATGTTTTCCGGATGTAGTAAAGGTTTAAGACTAACGTCCTACCAAAACTAAGTTTTATAATTTGTACAGGGCGTTCATAAAAAAATCTAAAGTTTAAAAATAATAAACACGAATAATTTCGTTTTTTTTAAATGGCACCTACCACATTTTATTTTTTTCATTCAATTCCTCTTTTTCTCCTATTATTGTATTTGAAAATTTTAAATATTGAATTTTTAAAAAATCCAAAATTGCTCAATTTTTTTAAATAAAACGATAGAAAATGTCTTAATGGACCGAAAGAGGAGAAAAAGAGGAATCGAATGAAAAAATAAAGTACGCTAGGTGCCATTAAAAAAAAAAACGAAGTTGTGTGTTTAAAGTTTTTAAATTTTGGATTTTTTTTATGAACGCCCTGTATAAATTATGAAGCTCAGTTTTGGCAGAACGTTAATCTTAAACCTACTACAACCGGCAAAAATTTCAGTACTTTTTTATACTTTGGATTGCGATAGTGAATATTTTTTTATAAATTAAATTATCTCAAAAACTGTTAATCCTAGGTGTACAAGTTGGTTATCAAACTTACCTTAAAATTGAACGTTTTATTCAAATTCGTCGTAAAAAATTTACCATTTCATTTAAAATAACAAAGTTGGTATCAACTTCCGGTATAACCGGAAGTGCTATAAGATTGAAAATATTTTTAAAATATAGGCCATGTGTGTCAAGTACAAGAGGATTTTTTTCAAAATTTTTATACCATCAGTTTTCCATAAACGCCTAAAGGGGCATTGAATTTGGGTCACCCTGTATAACTGTTGAAGAAATTCTTTGTTTAAATAACTTTGGTCGATGACAAAATAGATATATTGTTTTATAGACATTTGTTATTACTTTTTTAAATTGTCATTACTCATTATATGGATGATAATCTTGCCTATTCATCCAATAATACAGATAGGCACAATTCATAAAAAATATATATAGACGAGATTCTTTTGATAAGGTCGAAATTCTGATATAAAATTTCAGTCAATAATATAATTTCTCGACAATCATCGTCTTATAAATTAATTTGCATTTCTAAAGTTTACGTTTTATATGCCTACTGTAATTAAATAATTGTACCATCAAGATTCATTCAAAATTAGACAAAATTAATTAAAAATTTTTTTTTTACCAATGTACGTATGAACTTAAAACAATTAAATTCAAAAACATGTATTTTAGCAGCGTAACTATTGTAGGTACAAAAACTTGAAGACATTAAAATTATTTTAATAATGACTAATTAATTTGGATAGCTTTTATGCGAACAATAGGAGTCTAATTTTTTTGATACGTAAACCTATTAGGGTTATCATCAGGATTTATCGATTTTTATTAGTTACAAAGATACGAAATAAGTTTTTTGTTTGTTTTTAAATTGTTTTGTATCCCCGTCATTTTCAAGATTAGACAAAAAAACTTTAATCTTCATGGGAATTCTTTTGGGTAGAATACAGTGGCGTATGTAATCAAATTTTCGATATACATTTGCACAGGGACATTCAAACTAAGAATAAGTGATACATTAGAACTTTTAAAACGTAACATTTAAAAATTTGGCAGTAAGGTGCTTTTTCCAACTAAAATACTTTCATCTGTCCACCATTTCTGGTTATATATACATATATATATTTAAAAAATCATATCTTCCACGAAAGATGACCTAGACGGTTTAAATTTTTACCTGTAATAGCTGAATCTTAAAGCTAACCCCTTGACAAAATTGAACTCAATGACTTATACAGGGCGTTCAGAAAAAAATTCTAAAGTTTAAAAAATAACTTCGTTATTCATGTTTGAATTTTTTAAACTTTAGAATCTTTTTCTGAACGCCCTGTATGAATTGTTAAGTTCAATTTTGTCAAGGCGTTAGCTTTGAGATTAACTGGTAAAAATTTCAACACTCTAAGTCATATTTTGTGAAAGTTATGATTTTTTATAATTTGGGTCGCAATATAAGTTTGTTTTTTCAAATGGCACCTACCATAAGTATTTTATTTTCTCATTCGATTCCCTTTTTTTAATTCTAACTAAAGCTAAAAACAACTCAATGCGTAGGGGTTATTAATTCGTTATTAATAACACAGCACCTAATTACTCTACGCCCTCGTATTATTAGGCTGAATTACATGCGTATCATTTTCAAAAAAAAAAGAATGGTAATAACATACAATTAGCTTTTCTAATTTCGATTGGTGCTTAGTATACGACAATTAATTAATTACTGCTTTTATATTTAATAACCCCACACATTTGCTATGGGGACAGGGTGTTCCAAGTTATAAAAACAAAAGAAAAAATCGAATATCACTTTTTGTGACACGATTTTCCACTTGACCTTAATTATAAATATGTATGTGTGTACACAATTATCTAACCGAAGCAACGAACTTAGAATTAATGTTTGTAATTCCACTTGTTGTCTTTTAATTTAATTCGCGTGCTTTGAATCGACCTATTGATTACGCATGATTACAAAATTTAAATTCAACTGCGGGATGACGCTGTTATTCTTTTATCTGTATAATTAATTTAATTCATTAGAATTTTTTCTGTTGTTATTTTTTCCGTACGTGCGCACACGCTACACCTGCTAACGATCTTGTTTTAACGACTTTCCGTCGAAATTGTTGTCAAAAATAATTCAATCGTTCGATGGTTTAAAAATAGAATACATCTGCTTCACCTCCCACATTTTTGGTATAGCCACACCCACCTTTTATTTTAACAATCGAGACTGCTTGTTTTGTTTTCACTTTATTGAACATTTCTCTTTAGTAAATCCTCCTCCATAGTCGCGAGAATAGCTTTCACCCTTTTCTATTTGTCTAGATAAATAAATGAACATCCTTATGTTTCGACCCTCCCCCCTTTTCGTGTCCCACCACTGTATCATGACTTGTTGTTTTTACCCCGCCCACTTTCGTGTTCACCGCCTACAGTGAAGTAAGTAGTTAATAAAGTTTAGACGCACCACCTTTGGCGTTTGTCGCCTCCCCTTTTATTAACACCCCGCCTACAATTTTGCATTTGTTCTGTGTCTTTTCAATATTTCCGTCAACGACATAACCTTTAAGTTTGTTTCTTAAAATAGTGAAATATTCATCCTGTATATACAACAGCATAGTAATGAATCTATTTTTAAATTAGTACGAAAAGAAGAAACAATAAAAAATACTTAGTTTACAAGATAAACGAACGCTTTTGCTTGCGATAAAAGTTTATAGGTAATTAGTTTCTGGTAATTTACCAACTTTCAATAATACCATGATAATTACATTAGTTAAGTAAGTAGAAATTCTTGTTCGTTTTCCTTGATCAAAGTACAATTTTAATTACGTAGGTTTTCAATTGTAATTTTTAATTTGTTTGTAAAAGAACAAAAAAGAGGAAACAAGAATTTACTATATGAAGTTTCATAAAATAACTAGAAAAATTATTTGGATATGCAGTAATTAAAAAATTAACTTACGGTAATAACAGTTTTACAATACGGATAGGCATTCCATGCTTCTTCGTGGATTTCTAAGCTACCTTTGGGGGCTAAATACCTTATAAACGTGGGTACTTTGCTCGCAAGGTGATAAATCTTGTATGTATACTGGCCAGCGTTGTATTTGCCCCCCAAAAGAGGAACATTCGTGAAGGGTTCGTTTTTAAGCACTTCTATACCTTCGCCCCCTCCCGTGTTATTCTTTGAAGCTTCGGCAACACTGTAAAGTTGTGCCACTTGATACTGTAACAAAAGAAATAGAAAACATTAACAACAGAAATAGAAAATCCTAACAATCGAAACAAAACTTGATAAAAAAACAACAGAAAATCTTAACAATGCTCATTAAAAAGCCTTAACAATAGAAACAGAAGGCTTTAACAATAGAAATAGGGAACCTCGACAATAGAAATAGAGAACCTCAACAATAGAAATAGAAAATCTTGACAATAGATATAGAAAACCTCAACAATAGAAACAGAAAATATTAACAATAGAAACAAAACAGAACAAATTAATAAGAGGAACAGAAATTAACAAATAAACATAAAACCTTAACAAAAGAAGCAGAACACTTAAGAAAAGAAACAGAACAACTTAACGTAAGAAACAGAAAAACATAATCGGTTCCTTGACATAAAACCTTAAAGAATAAAAACTTACCTCTTCTACTGTAAGGGGCAAAGTAACTCGGCTAAAAAAGAAAATTAGTGATTAATTATACAGAAAATGTCCTAGTTTTGATTTAAAACTGACATAATAAACAGTTTCAATGACAGTGGAATATATTTCAAGGTTGGGTTATTAATTATAATATAAAAAAACAAAACTTTATCTGGCGTTAATCAAAACCGGTTATTTCGAATTAAAACAAAATCGTGATTCGTAGTGATGATATAAGGGCCTTCCGTTGATTTTTTATTTTAAATAAACACGAAATGAAACCGATTTTTCAGGTGCCTATCAATCGTTTAATAACCCATGCATGAAATATGCACTGACCGATATTTTTAAGGAAAAGAAGCTTAGAGGTACTTACTATTCCTTAATCAACATGGTTTTCTTTTAAAACTAATTATTTTACACATGCAATGCCCTCCGACAGCCTCGCGATTTACTGATTCACTTACTGCAAAGTGGGTTGCCTAAGAGCGCATGTCTGATGACGCAGTCATTACGTCAATGTCGAACTTTTGACAGTTCACGGTGCTCCATCTTTCTACTTTTTTTCGAAATTCGTCAGTTAGCTGTAATTTCCAATAATTAATTTAAATTATTTATTAATCATGACATATAATTAAACTATTACTAAATACCGTATTACCTTGATTTTTTAATATTTGTTTTGAATTTAAATGGATTTAAATGGTTAATGGATGACTGAACAAATTTAAGAAACTTTCGAAAAAAAATTGAATATTTATTTATTTTGGTTTTATTAAACGCGCTTTAATTTTTACTATTATAAATGTTTTTTAAATCATATAATCTAATACACAAGATAATGCACTAGTTTTAATCAAAAAAGTATTTATTATTTATTGTAAATAATTTTATTTTATTATTTAATTTTCTTCGAACTTAATAGTTATTAGCATTACTTTCAAAAAATATTTTCTGTAAGTAAATATTTGAGTATATGCAACCAACAGCTCTCATGCGTATTAGCCTGTTAGTTAAAATTGCCTATAACTTGGGAGCTTTCAGCTGTTATTAAAAAATCTTTAAAATATTTTTTTTGTAAAACGTTAATTTGAAACTTTTATTGTTATTTTTTAACATTAGCTGGGAATAGGCTCTCCAAAATAATATCTCGAAACATTAATTTTACTACGGTATGAAAAGAGGTACAGCGTGTACAACAAAAATACTTTTTAGAAATTATCAAATAATATAGGTACCTAGGTATGGAGATTTTTAGTCTTCAGATACAGTTTACATCTCTTAAAATAATGTTATTTATTCCGATGATGCTACTTATTTTTGTATACCTAAGTATTTTTCCTTGTAAAAAAAAAAGATTTATGAACATTTCCAATTATAAAGCAGTTATAATGAAAAAAATCAATATTGTGTTATGCAACTTTTAATACAGAAAATATTTAGGGGTTATCTTTTTATTTTTATTTTTCAAAAATATAAGAAAAAGAAGAAAATTAACCAAGAAACAGAACTGTTTTTGTTTTATTTTCTCTTTATATTAAATTACTATTTTACATACAAGATTTCGAATTCAAATAAAATACAAAAACCTCTAATGACTTTTATAAATAGAAATAAATTAAAAATAATTTTAAAAATCTGCATAGTTATTTTCTTTATTTCAGTGTTGGGAGCATAGTTTGGAGCAGTTTAGTAACAAACGGTAATTGACAGAACACAGTGGTGTGTATTGCAGATAATTTATTTATTAATTATATAAGCAAAAATTGTGACATTTATTGAAAAAATAACTATATTCTTTAAAATAATAATTGTTTTATTTGATATATTGGTTTAAAGAAATTATTTCTTCGGATTCTTTACATTTTTATATTCTATATTTGGAAGAAAATTAAAAAACCTAAGTGATACGCCTCTGGCATAGGAGAAATGTGTTTGTTAAATGTATATGCGTCTGTGTATTGGTAATTGTGTTTGACAATTATTATTGTTGTTATATTGTATGATTAAAATGTGCGGTTTAAATAAAGAAAAATTAAAAATGTTCGCGATTGTATGATCGATTTAAAATTTTCGCCCCAATTCGTGCGTAAATACCAACAAAAGATAATGGTTCGTTTATGGAAAAGGTTTTACTTCAAAGTGGAGGCCTGAAGATGCATTTTCTGACTCACGTTGGTGTAAATCCGTTTGAGTGCAACTTATGTATAAAACACTTTAAAAAGAACGCGAAGCACCCCGTCGCTCACAATGGCAAAAAACTTCACAAGTGCACAATTTGCGAAAAGTCATTTACTCGGAGCGGAAGTTTGAAAATGCATTTTTTGACTCATAGCGGCGAAAAACCGTTCCAGTGTAAACTGTGCCTGAAACGCTTCACGAGAAACTGCAGCCTTAAAAAACACTCGCTGATACATTCGGGCGAGAAACCGTACAAATGCATCATCTGTGAAAAATGTTTCACTCGAAGGGGAGATTTGAACATGCATTTTCTCACACACACAGGTGTCAAGCCGTTCCAGTGCAAACTGTGCTTTAAACGTTTCACGAGAAACTGCAGTCTGAAAAAGCACACGCTGGTCCATACGGGCGAGAAACCGTACAAATGTGATATCTGTGAAAGATGCTTTGCCCGTCGAGGTGATCTCAACATGCACATCCTCACTCATACCGGCGTGAAACCGTTCCAGTGTAAGCTCTGCTTCAGGCGCTTCACGAGGAACGACAGTCTCAAAAAGCACACGTCGGTCCATTCGGGCGAGAAACCGTACAAATGCAGCATCTGCGAGAAGTGTTTTACCCGCAGCGGTAGTTTAAAGATACACTTTCTAACGCACACAGATGAGAAACCGTTCCAATGTCGAATGTGCTTTAAACGATTCACGAGAAACTGCAGTCTGAAGAAACACATCAAGACTCACACCGGTGAAAAAACAACCAAAACTACCATCTGTGAGAAAACGTTCGCCTACGCTAACGCAGATGAAAACTATTTCAGTGTTCGGTTGGCCGAAACTTTTTGCAAGAAATTGGGCGCCTAGATAAGTGGCAAGAGAAGAAAATGAACAATTAAGAATGGACGTTTACGAACAGATGCTTAACTGTTACTTTGTAATACATAATTATTATCGAGGAGGCTATAGCGTGGGGAGAATAAGAGTATAATACATTATGAGAATGTGACTGGAACAATAGTACATAGTAATGAAGAAAATGTTTTAAAATTACGAAGTATTTTTAAGATTTTTGTGAATTTCTAATGTTAGAAAAGAAAGCGCATGTTTAAACGTTCAAATAAGCTGTATGCGGTATAGTAGGGTGTGTCAAAAAATAGGTGCTTTTTAAGTAATAAAAAATAAAGATCGGCTCTTCATTACAGACTTGTTTATCGAATTTTAAAGTTTTCCATAAGAATTTTACAGCTTTTAGTAATGAACCTGATTCACTGGCGTGCTCTAGTTACATTAATTTTTTTTAACGGAGTTCTTTTCTAAAATATTTGTCACACGCGTGCGGAAAGTTCGTTTTTCTATCGTTCATTCCACGAACGAAAGTACTACTGCTTTAGGTACCCGGAAAAAAGGCTGCGCATGCGCATCAACGCAAATTTTGCGCCGTCAGGTATAACAATCTCAATTAGAAAAGTTTATTTCTTTAAAAATTCGTATCTCAGCTAATATAGAATATTTTGAAAAAATATTCCGGGAAATTATAGCTAATGAGAAGCTCTTTCAAGCGAGTCTCACGGGAAACCCCCAGCTTTAGTATTTTTTGCATATATACAATATTAGGAATTTAGAGCATTAATTTGTTTTGTCATCGTGTTAGCAGATTAAGTGCAATTTTATTTTGTAAACGGTTTCTGAAAATAGATATCATAGGCTACAACTCATCTATCTTAATTTTTTAATAGAGCTGTTGAAATGTGCCAAAAATGCTCCCAAAATCGGTGCGAAACGGATCATATTAATATCCAGAAAAAGCCGGATGGCGCGTTAAATTTCTAATATTGTGTTAACTTTTATTTTTAATTTTCTACTATTTTTTACCACTTAAAATAATTTGTCACGGCAGCTCTATCGCGCACACGCATTATATTAATCAGAAACGCCAACCTCGCCTTGCGCCAATCGCCATCGCCCGAACCCAGATTCGAACCGACGACCGCCAGCACGGAAAACTATGTAACCGCTCGCCTAGTGACGGTCTGGTGTTACTGCCTCCTAGACTCCTCACCAGTATCCGTCAAGAGGTTCAGACTCCAATAATTATTTTAATTATGCAAAAAATACCGAAGCTAAGGGTTCCTTTTGAGGCTCGTTTGTTCAAATATTTTTTCTTAATATTCAAAATAACCCTAGGTATGAATTTTCGTATTGTTTCTTCGACTTTTCTCGATAAAGAATCCAGACCAGTTGGCCTGTTGTGTAAACATTGCTGGTGAATCTGGTCCTCCATTAAACACATCCGAATCTTATGATCAAAAGCCCATTTTTGATTGACAATTAAAAAGTTATTTATCGAATCGGATTTAAGAAAAAAAATCTTTTTTGACACATCCCATGTACAGGTACAGTATGCAGTAAACAAAAGAAATGAAAATTTCAAATTTTCGTTTTTATGAATAATAACGAGTGCTTTAAATTGGAGTATTTGCGTTTTTATAATACTTACCACTGTCTTTTAGTTTACTATGAGATTATCGCTTAGTGATTGCTAATGGACACTTTTCTTATATCCACATAAAACACGTACGACATATTATAAACCCATACAAAAAAAATGCGAGTGCAATTAACGATTATTTTTGAACTGCTGCTTATTTTAATCGAATACACAGTATTATCTTTGTATTATTCCTTAACATTTTTTCGATACCTACACGTCTTTCTTTCTTTTTTTTTTTTTATTTTGTATGTACATAAATCGTTATAGTGACAGTGCTTTTGTTTGTAAAATATTATATTGTATTTTGATGCTTTCATTAAAAATATGTGAACACCTTTAACTATTTCCTATTTTTTTCTAATTAAAAACAAATGATCATCCTAACCTAACCTAACCTAACCCTTTTGCTCCCAACGCTACTTTTAACACGCTTAGTTCATAACCGCCCACTTTGAGCCACCCTGTATATTTAATTGAAAATTTTTAATGCGTTAGGTATACGTATAAAACAACTTAAGGACAAATAATTATCGCATTCTAACTGATTAGAATGCATGCAGTAAATGCAGTTTGTTTTATTTATAAATTAAAAGAAAAAAGCAGACGTTTATCTCGTTCTAATCGCAGTTATTATAAACAAATGGAACATATAGTTTCCAAGTAAAAATAATTTTGCATCTAATGCAACTAACGATTAGTGCGTCTAATACTTATTGAATTGTTTATTAAAAATAAAAATAAAATGAATATCGAAAATGGAAAGCATTTTTCTGTTAGAAAAGCGAAGAAGGAAGACTTTTTTCGTATTTTTCAATACGTACAGGTAGTCCAAAATTCCATATACGTATTTTTTATGTATTGCTTGTTGCATAATTCTTTTTTAGACAACAATACGTCCCGAAGACTCTCAATTGTCACAAGACGATTTCGAAAACTTTTCCGTTTGTGACTGTATCGTAGCCGAAAACTTGAACAAGAATATTATCGGCATAGTAATTTATTTTCCAAGATTTTCGACGTGGATTGGAAGGTTTTTGGCTGTGGAATTTTTTTACGTTGAGGACGATTTACAAAATCGGGAAATTATCGTCGAACAACTCGTCAAGGAAATTTCAAAAGAAGCACGAAAAAATAAGATAAAAAACATAGAATGCAGTTTATTAAAACGAAATCCCGCCAAAAAATATTTTAAATTGTTGGGAGCTATAAAAATTACCGAAATTGACAGATACGACGCGTATCATTTTAATGAAGAAAGTATTTGTAAATTAGTTCAAATGTAGGCGGAAAATTGTTTTTTATAGTTGATTTTATACGGGGTGGTTTTAAGGTCACATTCAAGCTCATCTTTCTATTTATCCATAGATAACAGTTAGGTTAGGTTAACTATTTTAGCTCTTTTTTTAATTCAGATCATTCCCTGCGAATAATTTAAATGGTTCGGTTAAAGGGACGACCTTTAGTTGACCATTGAACCCTTTCAAAAAGAATTTGTATTGTCGAACCTAGAATTTTACGTCATTTCAGAATTCACATAAATATATTTTACTTGACCTTTAAATAACCTTGAAATTTTTCTTTCACATTCATGGTCAGACTTATTTAAATAGATGACCTTGAATCAACTTTGATTCCTACCAAAAAATGATTAAACGTACAATTTTATGTGCTTTTAAAGGCCGAAGTCATAATTAGCTGTTGCCATTCAAAAACCGACAACCTTAAAATACCTTGACCTTGAAGGTCCATTTGATTTATCCATAAAATTTCGGTACTCTGTTTTCGATTTATATCTTCTCCTGAGAGTAATTTAAGAGGTCAGATTAAAATGACCTTCATACGACCTTTGATATCTATCAAAAAATAATACACCCAAAGAGTTTTATGCGCGTTAGGAATCCGAAGTCAAGAATAGGTGTTACTTGAAAACCTGACTTAAGCTTGAAATTAGCCTCAAATACGACTTCAAGGTCACATTAAAGGTCAACGTTTTATTTCTATTTAAAGAATTATGCAAGTTTTGTTTCTACGCTGTTTCCGATTTAGATCTTTTCTTGCATAATTTAAGTGGCTGATTTAAAATAATGACCTTCGATCTTTAAGCAAAAATAGAACAGGAAATATAGATGTTTTCGTTGATTTAAAAATCCACTTGACCTTGAAATAAACTTAAAAAGTTCAAGCTCATAATTCGCTTTTCCCTTAAAGTCATGCAACTTTTGTTGTCAAACATTCTTTAATTTAAGCTTTACTTTGTAAATATTACTTAAGTGTTCATTAAAAATGGGTCACCCTGTATATGTTATGATTTTGTATACGTATATTAGAATAATATTAATAAAGCTAAATATTAATAAAAAGTTTTTAATTTGTGTATGCAGCTTTGCTTCTAATATCGCTAGATGGCATTTTCATCACCAAAACAAGTTTAAAAAGTTACAACCAGTTGTAAAAAAGTTAAAACATTCTAGATCGAAGAATATGGAACATTCCATATCATTTTCGTGCATTCTAAATCTTTTTCGAAAAATACGAAACATGTTAGATCATCATAAAACTATCCAAATCATGTTAGAAAAGTCTAGAACATTCTGGAATGTTCGAGATCATTTCTAAGCATTACCATTACAATCGCAAGCGGATGGCAGGAGATGGTCATGGAAAGAAGTGAGGACAAACAGTATATACAGGGTGGTTAATTAAGAATTATAAATAAGAAAAGAACACAATGTTTATTGTAATAGAAAAATATAAAAATTACATAATATTAACTATCGTGGGCCTTTTATAAATAGGTCTCTTAAATCGAATAATATCTTTCAAAAAATTGGGAAATTTCAGTCCATTAAGAAATGTATTATAATAGCTGGGCTTTTTTAAAAATGCCTTTTCATCAATAAAATATCGAACACAATTTCTAGATAATTCTAGCAATGACGGAACCTCATCCATATCATCAAAACATTTCACAATCTCATTATGAAGTTCAGTAAGTTCTACAACACGATTAGCATCGTTGCAACTTTTTACAACATTCTTCGCAAAATATTCATCCTTTAGATCTTTTCGTATGGTACAAAAGTTGACCATTCCCAAAATTGCCTTCAAATAATTTCGAATTTCGAAAAAATTACAAAAACAATCACGCCTGATTAGATACCCCAGGGTTTCGTCAACATTTGCCCCAATATACGTACCAAAAAACCCTGGAAAGCACGCATGATACGATGGTACCAGAGGTACATCCATGTATACAATGGCCTCAAACTCTTCGTCGTATCCAAGCTCTTTGTGAAATTTTAAAACGTCGTTGAACTCCACCGGCAAACCGAGCGAAAGAAATAAATAAATAATTTTAACTCGTTCGCTTTTTTCGAGACTCCTCAATTGGAATGCTTGTAATAAAGAGAAAACGTTATTTCGAGAATTGTCAACGACAAGTTCACTGGCAACTTCACACGAAAGTATGACATACAAACACTGTAGCCACTCGTAATCAGTATAAGTGCACATTGCCAAATATTCCACCAAAAATTCATCACTAGGAACCAACAGAATCCTCTTATCAAGAGCAGGCCAAATCTTATTAAAAATTCTCCTGTTACCATGCATAATCGTGTCATGTATAAGTTTATAATTTTCGGGATGAATTTCGAAATTTCTATTCAACATTTCCTCAGCTAAAGTGTGATCACACATCATGGCCAGCGTAAAGGTTAGATTGTCATTAAAATCGACTTCATAATTCAGCAGTTCGTAAGCGATTTCGAGCGATTTTACCTCCAAAGCTTTCTTGAAAGCTGTACTACCGTACCTAAAACATTTGGCTGTAGCATCCGCCTTATAGTACAGCAACATTTGAACGTAGTTCAAGTTTCCTGCACGGACAGCTTCTTGTAAAGGTGTCAATCCGGCAACGTCTACAGCGTCGACGTCCGCACCACGTTTGATAAAAACCTCAGCAAATTTGGCGTAGCTGCTTTTGGTGCAGACGTGCAGATATGTTCTCTTCCTGACGTCACGGGCGTTGACGTCAAAATCTGTGCTCATTAATTTTTCTACTATTCGTACATCTGCGTTACCCTTGAGGGCCATAAACAAACTTGTCTCGTTATCATTGTCGACCACATTGGGGTTTATGTTTGGCAACTGAAGGAGGAGATCAACAGCCTCGAAACTTTAAAAAAATACCAATACTATAACACTATAAATATAACAACTTTTTAATGTGATTTTGGGGGTGAAGGTGATGTTAGTGGCAGGGTGGATAATGAGTTCGTATAAATATCTGGATGGCTTTTGCGAGTAGCTGTTAGGGTGGATAATGAAATCGGATAAATATCTGTATGGCTTATTGGAAAAAAAGTTGGGTGTGGGCCAAAGGGTGGGATGATTTTGGGGGTGAAGGCGGTGTTAATGGCAGGGTAGGTAATGAGATCGGAGATATATCTGGATGGCCTTTGGGTGGAGTGATCGTTGAGGGTAAACACGGGGGTTGGGTGGTTTTGGGGGTGGAGATAATGTTTGTGGCAAGGTAGATAATTAAATCGGATAAATATCTGGATGGCTTCTAGGTGGAGTAGTTGTTAAGGGTGTGACCGGGGGTGGGGTGATTTTGGGGGTGGAGGCGATGTTTGTGTCAGGGTGAATAATGAGATCGTGTAAATATCTGGATGGCTTTTGAGAGTAGTTGTTGGGGGTGGGTGCGGTGGTGGAGACGGTGTTGCTGGCAGGATAGGTAGTTAATGAGATTATATACATAGTATCCGGATGGAGTAGTGGCTGAGGGTGGGTCCGGGGATGGGGTGGTTTTGGAGTGGAGACGGTTTTGGTGGCAGAGTAGATAATGAGATCGGATAAATATCCGGATGGAATATTTATCGAAGGTAGGTTCGGGGGTGGGATTATTTTGGGGGCGAGTGAGTTATTGTTCCCAGAATTAACTCTTTTTGTTCCCACCCCCAAACACATCTTCCCCATTCAAACCATCACCTTCCCCGGGTCCACCCCCAACGACGATTCCACGCTCGAAGCCATCTCTACATCTATTTCATTCTCAACATTATCCCAATCTAAGACCATTCACACTCCGTCTCCAATGCCACCCCCCAACACCCACCACCAATTAATTAATTTTTTTTTTCTTACCAATTCGCCCTAACAGTGGCATGCAAAGGAGTTAAACCACTTTGATCATGAGAATTTATTACCACTGACGATTCCGTTAAGAATTTCCTGAAATTTTCTATATCACCCTTGTATATTGCATTTGTCAATCGAGATACCATATACATGTCCGACCCTCCTTGGGTTTTGTGATTTCCAGGCATATTGTTAATTCATTTTTGTAATTTTGAAATATTTAATAAAGAAGTAATTACGCCACAGACAGAGACGTTGTTGCTTCTCTACTCTTCTCTAATTCTGTATGCTAAGTAGTAAGTTCTAACGTTCTAACCTCAACTCAAGATAAATATCGTTTTTTTGTATTGGTATTGGCTATGACTACAAAGTATACCAGGTGTACCGGAAAGTTCGTTGAACTCGAACAAATTAAATACCAAGAAATTAGACACAGTCTATTTATTATTTAAAAATTAATGATTTATTATAACGCATTGACCAATTAATTAATTAATTAACAGTGAATACTTTTAATTGATTAACGATATATGTATTTATTGTGAAATAAGCTTTGATTCAGGCTTTTTTCGTTGTCCTTTCTGTGACTATTCCTTCTTGGGGTAGAAACCAAGACACTACGGAACCCAGAGCCCCTAACGGTCCTCCACCGTTATCGACCTCGTTCGTTTCGTCAACCAGCACATCTCCACCATCAATCCTGTCTATCTTTTTGCACGAGTACATTGAGTTAATTTTTTCTATGTCACCTTTGCTGAATCCGTCACGTTGACCGATATTTGAACCTCTGACCTAATTGTATATATGTCATTTTAACGGAAAGCTTTTTCAAATTGTAAATTAATTGTTAGAATGTGTGATAAAGTGTACATGCACACATCAATTTATAATGGACGAGTCAAATTAATTTTTCTAGTTGAGAAAGAATTTTTTAAATGCAAATACGGAAATAACGTATTTCGTAATTGAAGTGTGTGACATACTGTATGTATGAATATTGTATTTTCTTGTATATATGTACGCGCAGGGTGGTCCAAATTGCGCATGATCAACGGAACTGAATCATCAGTTGTTGCATTGCGCATGCCCTGAACTGGTTCAGAATCGTATCCGCGAACAAACTTAATAGTTCTGCTAAAATAACAGATGGTCCACCCTGTACATATGTTTATTTTATTTCACATAATAAAATGGTAATTACCAACGGTACTATAGTGTCGAGACCATTTTTTGAAAACGCTTTACCAGAATAATGCATAACCGAATTGTAGTCGTAAGGAATTCCATACCCGAAAGCCAATTGCTTATCCATTTTGACGAAATTATTCCATCTTGCTAAATAAAAATAATTTTTTTCAATAAAAAAAATGTTCAAAATCGGCAATTAAAAAAACAATTACACTCTTCAATGTTATTCCATTTTATGTCTACGTATGAATCTCGTTCCCAACGATTCTGTTCATGTTGGAAACCCACGGCATGCAAAAGCTCGTGCATTGGCGTACCAATTTTTATCAAGCACCCGGGACTCTGTAAATTTACGGTTTGTTTACCCCCCACTCTCCCCACACTTGACCAGCATCCAGATCTTCCGTTGTTGATCGAAATGTAATCGATATCAGACGAATTTCGATGCCGAAATCTAAATCGGTATAAAAAAAAAAAATTAATGACGAGAACAGCGGCGTAAAGTAAAGTAGGAATTAGCGAAAAAAACCTTTTAATACTTCAATAATAAAATACTTTTTTTTTGTCGTAATTTTTTATTAGGGGTGGTTTTTGAGTTACAATTTTCTAAAATTTCTTCGAGAATTGTAAATAGATTTTTTTAATCTATCAATAAAACATTTTAAAATGTAAAAAAATTATCGCACGATACTGTTATGATCTACATACTTGTAGAGTTTACTTTTGTTTTTTAGTTAGGATTACATTTCTTAGAATAAGGTTTGCCTCAACATTATTCAGTAGGGTAGTATACAGGGTGTTAGGTCTATAAGTACAAAAAAAAGAATCATGGATTCCTTGCACAATAAATAACAAAAGTCTAAAAGCATTTTTCAATCGAGTGACAATTAAGTACGCAATTCGTGTTCGAAAATTTGACCCTGAAATTCGGTTTAATACGGGCCTGGCGAAATACGAATTCTCGTAACTGATAGTTTGCAACGAGCAGCGCCACTTACGAAACAGCGTTATCTATCACCGGCGACTATTCTCTAGGGAATAAGCGCGCTAAACCAGGGCCGGCCTCAGAGATCAAAATAATTTTTAATTTTTTTTTTTTATTTCAAAAGTCAAAAAGTGTATAAATTCATGTTTGAAATGCAACAGGGAACATGTGGTTCTTTTTTTTGTACTTATAGACCAAACACCCTGTATAAGATGTCAATTTTTGTGCACTTGGTGCTATAAAACCGTTCGCTTTCTGACCAACTAAGGTTTCTAAATTTCGAGCCGCATTTTCCTAATAAGACAGTACCATAGAAGCTCAAACTTTGTGCACTTGGTGCTATAAAACTACGCGCTCTCTGGCAACCAGAGCAGACCTGAGTTGGGGGCGGGAAAGCTAACGGTTGGTAAAAGCACCCCTATAAAAGCAAAATACAATGCCTTTTTCAAAGTAGTTATTGCTCTGAACTCGAACTAGTTAACGTCAAGTCCTATTTCATTTTTGTTCCAATTCATAAATTCTTTTTGTTAGATATTTTAGTTTTAGCTGTTATATAAGTGTAGTCTCGTAAGTTTATAAATAAACAAGGAAATGATGTCCAGTGTTTTCATTGCTACTCGCAAGGTGCGGATATTCCGAACTAACATCCCGAAACGAAAGGATTAGGGATACAACAATACCTTGGCGCAAAAAAAGTAAAATGTAGACGACTGATAGACGAAAAACCCGAGCCCAAACGGGCCAGTGAAAATAATCTTGTAGATTGAACTCGTTACCAGTGGCGTACGGCTTTTACAATTACAACAAACGTCAAAGTATCTTACCGTATACAAGTATATTTATGGTACATGTTCATCGCAGAAATAATGAACTGTCTCTCCTGTTTGCTAAACGTTCCCCTAATTTCGAACGGAATGACACCGTTGGGCCATCTGTAGGTGGCTGCTATCAAACCGTTTTTCGTTTGCGTATCGGGAAATAGGATGTCACCCTCTGCATATTCGCCCAATTCTTCCGGATTAATTCCGGTTTTTTCGTTCCAACTTTCGACTTTTTCGCCAGTTTGCTCGCTAGGTGTGCCGAACACTGCCGAGCCCAAATAAGACAAGTCGTTACCGCTGTAGAAGTCCGGCTCGGTGTTACTCGTCGGAAAACAAAAAACCGAACAACGAGCAACAACGAAAACAAAACAAATTTTCAACAATGACATACTGAACAATTGGACACTAAAAAAGTAAACAAAAGGGGATCGGTAAAATCTTTATATATGTACGGTGAGGGTTCACTTGTGTTTAGTTGAAATTAGTGATGTATCATCTTTCCTAATTTATTTATTTTCGTTTGCACTCAAAAAAAAATAAACTTATCTCGAGATAAATTGGGACACAGTCACACACAGTCTCCTTTAATTACAATATGTATTAACTAACGCATTTTCATACATAAACAAACAAACTATAAATTACGTGTTCCTTAAAAGTATTTACGTATTTGAACAGGTCGGTAGTCATTTTTTTATCTGCCCATGTATTTCTACATTTGCATTTCTATTTTCCGTTTCCGGCCACGATGAACCAGTTGCAGTAAAATGTACCTATTTGTATATCAACGTGAATGTAAAAAACATTTAAATTGCATTCTTATTAAAGTTACCCAACGATAAGTACTTAAGTACTCGGTAATTAATTAAACGTGTTCGTTTTTATACTTTATATTTTACGTTGGTTGCGCAGCGCGTGCCATTTTTAGTTTGAACGCCGTGTATTTATTCCTTTTTAATTGCAAAATGCAAATTTTCGTTTATCATAATCGCGAACACGATTTTTGGGCCGTGTAATCTACAGTCATGAAAACAAAAGTGTTACAAACAGAGGAATGTTTTTAAAGTATATACAGGGTGCATTAAAATTGTATAACAAAAGAATTTTTATCACGATGTACAATAAATTTATTAATTCATTAACTAGATAATTCTTGAATAAAAATGAGTAAGTTTTAATTTGATAATAAAATCGAAAATGAAATAAAAAAAAAATTAAAAACTCAAAATTGCAAAATAAAAAAAATAATCGAAATATTCGAATGACGAAATAAAATATGGTATTAGCTAGCAGATTATAAAAACATAAATCACGACAGCTGTTGAGTCCGGGTACGTTTTTTAACCACCAAGAACTATAAAAATATTACAATTTTTTTGTTTATTGCTTATGTTTAGAAAACTGGTCAACAAAACGGATTACATCCAATGGACAAATTGTTGACAATTAAAAAACCTACAAAATGTTTTTTTCAGAAGCCCAATTGGGCCATTATTTAGCAAGAAAAGGATGTCATTTTCTTATATGTAGTTCTATTTAGTTCCAAAAATACGATTTAAAGTGTTGAAATTTTTACCAGTAATAGCTAAATCTCAAAGGTAATGCCTTGACAAAATTAAACTTAATAGTATATACAGGGTGTACAGAAAAAAATTCCAATGTTTAAAAACTTCAAAAACGGATACCTCTGTTATTTTCCAATGTCACCTGTCGTATTTATTTTATTTCTTTTTCTACTCTTTCGGTTCATATGGATATTTCCTATTGTTTTATTCCAAAAATTTTGAGTAATTTTAAATTTTTACTTAAGTAGCTAATTTTAATGTCCGCATAACTTAAGAATTCTTTTCTGAACGCCCTGTATGAATTATTAAGTTGAATTTTGTCAAGGAGTTAACTTGGAGATTCAGCTACTACTGGTAAAAATTTCAATAGCTTAAGTTATTTTTTTCTGACAGTAATGTTGTACGTACTTTGGATTGCGGTAGCGAATTTTCTATTCAAACGAATTTGTCGTAAAAATTTACTATTTCTTAAAAAAAAGTATTTGCGACGACTTTCAAAAACATTACAGCCCAAAGTTTTAAAACTTAATCAAATTAGTAACCGAAACAAGCTAATATCGCCAACAAATTACTAAAAATCAGTTTAATTATGCGACGTTTCGACCGTTCGTTGTTGTTTATTGATTTATACAATAAATTTCATTCATTATACCAACAAAATTAAATACTTATAACTAAAAATAAATCAAATTAGCTTCTAAAATGTTCAAATTTATCGTCACTATAGGACGCCAATATCCAATAAAGAAAGTCACAAAAAGTATTGTTTTAAAATTGAAAGCTTGTTAAATAATGCAACAATTAAGTAAATTATTTAATTATTCATTTTATTATATCAAAATAATGACAATAACAAAACTAATTTAGCATAAACGCACACAATAAGTATGTAATAATCGAAGCAGAAGCAACTAATTGTTTAGATACTTAATTAATGTCTACTAAAATCATTAAAAATGAGAGATAGTGAGACAGAAGAAAAAAATAATTAACAAACATTCTAATATCAAATTTAATATGTATGTAATTTAATAAAAATAAATTACTTACATAATATTACAAGACGTAATAAAAATACATATTATCATTATTGTAACTCTACGGCTATGGGAATACTATTATCAAACTGCAAGTCGTTTTTGGCTGGATAAATAACTTTCAAATTACCTTCGTTGTCCACTATTTTTACTTGTTCTATTGTCAAATCGTGATCGAACAGAAGGACCATCTCTTTTATTAAACTGTCCATTACTCTTTTACATATTGGCTGGGAAACGTTCGACGTTACTTCTAACAGTAAGTCCTTTGTCTCAAGAGTCATCTACAAAATACGAAGACAACAATTTAATTGTGAACCGCGAACGCCATGCGAATAATCCCTGAACTAATTCAGAATCGCATCCGCAATTATAATTAACTTTATTCAAAATATGTCGATTTTTTTAGAAACGTGAACATTTTAAGTCGACAATTGCTAAAAAATCTTCACAGCCCCCAAACATCAGGTACGTTCGGTATTATACCAACAATTGCCCTTAAATTAACTGATAAATTTCCTGCTTAAACAGACGTTAAACATATAAAGAGATGGGTATCTCCGACACTACGAGAATTAAAAAAAAGAAGGGAGAAAATTGGACCCGAACCTCTTCGAAAACGATCAGAATTTTTAGAATGGAATTATGACGCAGAGATGTTTGCTTTCGGCAAAAGACTTGGTGAAGAGTTTGACGAGCAAGTTCTAAAACAAGCGCTTGTTCATAGGTCGTACGTTATCCAGGAAGAACTTAAACGAGAGAAAGAGGACACATCATCATCAACAGCAGATGAAATTTCAAAAGCTGATAATTCACACCTTATAGAAGACGGTAAAAGAATAATTAAAAACTATTTAAATAAAGTGTTGCAAAGCGAATATCCTGCAGAGGCTCTGTATAAATATTTAACATCTGATGATGTGCCATCACATGTGGTGAAACATTTAGGACTGCGAATGATCCTTGAACTAGTTCAGAAACGCATGCGCAAACGAACCTATTACAGTTTGCAGGACTTTTCAGTAGAAACCTCAACTTTGGCGAGAACATTCTAAGCTGTTACAAACGCTCTAAATAAAAGCAGTGGACTAGAGAGGACAGAATTGTTTTTAAAAGATTTTCTGTTAACGCAGTTATCTGATAAAGACGTATTTGACATTTGGGGCCCCGAGAAACCGTACGAATACTTCGTAGATATCGCTAAAAAGTTAGGATACAGCGACGTGGAGCCACGACTCTGCAATGAATCAGTGACGAATACAATTTTAGCCAATTATCAGGTGGGACTGTACTCGAATAAGAAACTCCTAGGATTAGATAAGTCATAGGAGAAGGTTTATATATTTTTTTTTGCTTCACATTAAGTTTTAGAATGGGATAAATCAAAGAATCAAAAGAATCAACTTCAGAGTTTTAAAGATCAAAAACAAGTCCGTAAATAATTAAAATATTTGTACGTGTTCAAAATTGGTCATAATGTTTCTATGTTTATCTTTACCGATAGGTGGCGTTCATAAATTTTAAAAAACAATGTCTGCGCCATCAGTCAGAGCGCCTCGTTTTGCGCATGCGTATAATCCCTCACCTAGTATATTATATTCCCTTACCTTCGATATGTCGCTGTTGGTGATCGGTGGAAAAGAAATCACTTCACCGGTTGCATTCAAGAAACACGGATATTTCTTGCGCCCTTCGAGAAGATACAGGAACTTGTGAATCCCCGAATACGTGTTCCTTTTCTTCTCTTTCCTTAAAGCGTCCGCCTCCGCCTGTAGTTTCGTAAATAATTCCTTCCCCGACATTATCACAGTTCTATTAAGCGGCTTTATTTGCAACTCTTCGGGCGTTTTTACGGTGTATTGTAAACTACCAGGGGGCTGAAAAAAAAATAAAAGTTCGTATTATTTATTATAAGACCTAAATAATTTAACATAAGTACCAATTTTTTTAAGTCGTGAGTAGCAATGGTCGCTGCATTTCTTTTATCACATACAGAATCGTGCAGTTTGGTTTGTAGTTGAATAAACTTTCTGAATAAGTCTTCGGTAAATTCCAGATTACGTACAATGCAAGCGATAATGTGAGGTCTGACATCTTTAACTTCCGGATCGATTATAATTTTAAGGCAATCGTCGGTACATCTTTCTACATGCACTTTGTATTTTGCGTCTTTAATTATTTCTTCTTTGGTATCGCTCGACTCGCTGTCTTTTTTGTTCTTGGCGTTCTTTTTATTTTTTTTTCCAACTTTACCGTTACTGACTTCGATTTTGGTTTTCGGACAATGCTGTCGGATGTAATCTATAATCTGCTTGAAATGGCACTGGTTTATCATCTTTAATAATCGCTTGTCACTGATCGGATTCTCTTTCAAATCAAGTTCTAAAAAAATTATCTTGTCAAATGTATAAGGCGCCGATAATCGCAGGAACGAATTAATCCAGTTTAATAATTATATCGTAAAAGTTCGCTATTTTCTAATTTTTTCATTTATGTACACACAATTATCTTTCTTGGCGCGAAATTTCAATCTTCTAGATCATCAGTCAGTAATGATAAAAATACCGATTTTTACATGTTTATATCTCAATAATCGTTTGAGCTGTGTTTATGAAATTTGGGGTTTTAGTTAATATAAAGGGTATTAACAAATAAATCAAATTTCACGTGTCTACGTAAAATATATTTTCATTTATTAAGGAGTCAAAACTGGCTCCAAATGGTTCGCGTGCTGCTGCTATGAAAATCTAAATAACTTTTTTGTCTGAATGGTAAGTAAAATATCGATAACTCGAACTTCAAAGGAAATACTAAACGTTTTCCACTTAAAAATACTGCAACAGATTTAGGCAACCCTTCATACACGAGTGCAAAGTTATGGACAGACTCTGGCGAAAGTTCTAGTAACTAGATCTGGGGTTTTCTAGAAGTTTCTGGTGGTTACTAGATAACAACGAATAACTATATAAAAGAGTCGGGGTGGTCGGTGGTTCAGTGGTTAGGTGTGTTGGGTCTCAACCGAAACGACACGAGTTCGAACCCTAGCTAAGCAGAAAAAAGAATAACCGACCATTTCTCACACGAAGATAGTGCAGTCATAAATATACCTACCCATATTTGAAACGACAAAAAGGCGAAGATCCCAAAAAAAAAAATTTAAGTCAGTTAGCCCAGTCAGTCTTACGAGAGAGATTAAGATAATGAGAATTCGTGATTTTAAGTTAGTAACGAATTGAATTAAAAGAGTAATTGAGTTGTTGTTTTTTTAGTACTATTATTGCGTTTTTATCGTTAATTTGGAAAAGTATTTGAGTCTTTAATAAATAAAACGTTGGAAAAAGTAATTACAATTCAAGATAAAAGAACTTCTTTTTAAACAATGAGCTCAAAGAACCAACCCTTTGCTTTTTTAGAAATTCGACGGTTTGTTAAAATGGAAAAATGATGTAAAAAAAAAAAATTTTGAAGGTATCCTTCAGACAGTTCCAAATTGAATTGAAATTAAACAATAAACTCGTCGCTGTCGGTAACGGGCCCGCTTTTAAACATACAGGTGAAAATAAGTTACAAAAACCAAAAAATAAGGTGGATGTTCGATGTAATTTCTTGTAAACAAAAAAGTTTAGCAATTTATTTCGGGACATTTAGTGACTTCTTTATTCATATTTTTGAGGTTGCATCTCTTACGTACTAACTGCTTACCTTTTAATTTGCTGCAGTCTGCTAGCTCACCGGGGATTATCTTAACTTTGTTGGTGTTAATTTTGAGGATTTTAAGTGACGACAGAACGGATATATCAGACGAAATGCTTTCAATTTCGTTCCCGCTGACATTAATTTCGGAAATGTGCACATTTTCTGGGTAGCACACATCCAAGAAATCTATCAGTTTGTTGTTAGCGGCATTTATTGTACTTAGCTTAGGATTATTAGAAAACTTGGGAAACTTCTCTAGCTTGTTGAACGAGACGTTCAAAGACACGAGCTCCTTCAAATCCGATAGATTCTCTGGAATACTTTTGAGTTGATTTTGAGACAGATCGAGCATTTTCAGTTTACTAAGTTCTGTGAGTTCGGGGGTGATCTCCGTTAATTTATTTGAATGTAAAACGAGAGTTTGTAGATTCGATAAGCAACTAATGTTACCGGGAATTTTATCCAGACATGTTTCTGTTAAACTTAAGTAGTTTAAACCGATCAATGCAAACAGTTCGTTATCTACACCCTTTTTTTGAATTCTTGCACTTATTGCTGCACCTGACAACACAATTTCATGTCTATTTTCTGTTTTTGCGAGTGAAACTTCCGACCAAGACATTTTTAAAACCGTTAAAATCACTTAAAAAAAAACTTAACCCAAAAATAGCAAGGTTAGAATCATAGATTACTTTCTTAAAGGTTATGGAAACGTTCATGTCATTTTCAAGGTCAAGCGAAGGGGCGCCATTTTTAAAAAGTAATATTGAAATTTAATAAATAAAAAACGAGTTTAGTTTTTAAAAGCCAAAAGCTAATAATTCATTATCATCCTCTTATGGACTTTTTATTATTTTCTCAACACTAGGTATACGTAACTTTTTTTGATGCGTTTTTAACGAGTGCATGTTTTTTTCCACGAAAATTAAGGACAATGAAAATTTAAATATCTTTAGCATATCAGTTTACTACCTTTCTGAATAAAAAGTAAGGAAATTAAATTTCAAATAAATTTATTTATCAATTGCACTATAAATTAAACATTAATTTAATGGAAATGACTAAATATAATACGAATGGTAAGTATAAAAATACAATACTACGCAAAGGTATATGTTAAAGTTATTTTGATATTTAGAGAAATGTATGGAAAATATTTTATAATTGCCTTAAGTTTATGCATTGCAGGTTTGTTATTTTATTTTTTGTAATTACAGTTTTTAAAGTTACTTAATTTATTTTTTTCTGACAAATTTTTTATGTTAATAAAATTTTCAGTTTTATAAATGAATATTTTACATAATTTCTAAAGTATGAATTTTTGTCTATTTTAAATATTATGCAAAAATAATATTTTTTATTGTTACACGCCGCATTTTTATTCACTGGTCATCGTCACTATATATGGAGATTGTCTAACAAAATATCGAACAAATGAATGTAAATTATTATTTTCTACTCTAAAAAGTTGAAGGACAAAGTGAACCAAATGGGCCTTTGTCAGCTATTCAGCAATGGTTATCACAATCTTCTTCACGCGCTAATATGGTCATGGGTACTTATCAGGCCTTGGTCATGCCCATGCCGAATGGTCAAGATATAGCAAATGGTATTCAAAATGGCGTCAATGCAGCCCAATCAATGGTACAAGGCATCAGACAATTTTTTCAGAATTTACAACCAAATGATAACAAAAAACAGCAATAACTAACTAGTAATATTTATTTAAAATCATTAAAAAAATAAGTGCTTTTTTGTGTCAATTTTTTTTTTGAACGCTCCTTCTATGTTGTGTAATACTTTTATGAAGAAATTTTTAAAAGTATGCCCCAGTTAAGAAATTTCGCTTACGTTTTTGTTTAAGGGAAATGTTTTTTGTGTACTCATCAACTATATCAAAACAAAATAAATAGATTATAATATCCGCAATTAATTTATAAGTCTATTTCTGTTAAAGTTCTGTGTTGTACTAGATCAAGTAAAAAAATTAAAATGAAAACGTTTTTTGTAATTTTATATTTTTCATTATTTTTATTGGTAAGTATAAATTTAATACATCAAATAATTTATTTATTAATAATTTGAAAAAAGACTGAATTAATTATATATTTTTTTAATTTAGATTTGCTACGCTGCTAGAACTAATATGGGCGATTATGAAGTTTCTGTGGAAATGGAAAATTCCCGAAAATCTGGAAATGGAAACCAAAATTTAACTGGTACCATAAATAAAATAATTAAACAGTACAACGAAAATGGCAACGAAAACAGTGATATTGATAATTCTAATAAGAGGTTCGACAAAATAATAACTCTTGTTAATTTATTGGGACAAGTCGATTCGTATTTATCAGAAAAAACAAAAACGATGATAAAGAAGCTTGCTACATTAGCAGAAGACGATGATGAAAGCAGTTTTAAAAAATAATATAATTATTAGATTTTTTTTACTTTTATATTTATTTGTTTGTTCAAAATAAGGAAATAAAAATGAACGCACCTTGACTATTGGTTTTTGTAACGGCTAAATGATGAATTGTACCACACCAAAAACCGTTTGGTTTTGTTTGGTTAACCTAACCTATACGCTGACAACTGTCAGTTTTTAAAAGTTTAAATATTTAAAAATGTTATTAATTTGTTATAGAGTTTTAAGTGAAAGTCAAATTAAACTTAAAAGTGAAGTGAATGTAATTGCCGGATAAAAAATTGTTTTCAATGTAAATACAAGTAAATTATACATGAACAAAATGTCTTTCTCTCCTGCCAGTATTTTGGCTCGTTTAGACGAGTTAAAAAGATGGCAAGAGAAACAACAAGAAAGACTTATGCAGAACCACCACAGTCGTCTAAAGGAGAACGAAAAAGGTACCGTTTCATCATTAAATCAAATAATAAGTGAAACTGCATCAACGGTCGATCCCGATCAAAAGCCTCATAAAAAAGTAACTTTTTGGAACGAAGAATCTCCAGATCCAAAAGTTAAATCGTTTAAAGCCGAACTAGAGGATCGATTAGCATCTGAACCACAAAATAACAACGAAGCAAAACCCAAACAAATCGTTAAAAGGCCCTTTTTAAAGCGAGGCCAGGGCTTGGCTCGGTATAAGATGAATGTAAACGACGTTGTGAAGAAAAAAACTAAGTCTGTGGAAAACATTAGACCGGTAATTAAAAAGGATGTAGATAACGAACAAGTCGACATAACACCGTTACGAAAACCTGATGTTAACTTCGAACCGAAAGCCAAATGGTTGAACATTGAGAACCAGGAGTTACCACCCACTGAAATAAATATAGGAAATGATAAAGTTCCAATTAAAAAAGCTTCGTTTGGCAAAGTAGAAAGCAAAGTTAAAAACGAAAACGGCATTTTAGCAGCACGTCAGAACATCATCGAACAAATAAACATGTTCGCTCTCCAAAAAGCCAACACCAAAAACGAACAACAGACCGATGGTGATCTGACGCTGTACGAGAAAGCTTTAGAAAAAGAGTTACGGGTCTTTGAAGCCTTGGAACAGAAAGCAATGAATAGCAGCTTCTCGTCTACCAATTCCAGTGTAGTACGTCTTCTTTCTAGCACTCCCTCTAAAAACGGAAAGCACCGAAACGTGAGCATACAATTGGACCAGCGATTTGAAGTTCATGAGTACCCAAACGAAGGGACAGATTTAATTTCTTTCGAAGAAGACAATGTTGAGGTAGTGAAAGGAAATAGAAGAGATAATGTGAAAGTAGAACAAGAACAATCGTTCGTATCAGACAATAACGAAACTTCTATTCAGTCTGCCGATTTGAGGAGCCTCTTGGAAAAGTTTGTGCCTAAAATACAGCAGAATAATCCGTCGCTGTTTAGGGATTCGGGATGTGTTAATATGGAAATATGTAAAAACTATTTTGAAGATTTTCCTTCAGATAGTTCCATCATGTCGGATAATAACGATGAAGAGACGCTCAAAAGCGGAACTGAAATCGATGACGACCCGCAAACTTTAGACTTTAATGATAGAGAAAAATGGACTGATAATGAGGATGACCGGAACGGAAACGATCCAAGTAGATGTAATTACTGTTGTAAAACAGCTGAAAAGTATTATTCGGATGTCGCTGTGATGACTGACGAATTTGGAGTTTCGCAAGAGGAACAACGTGACCATTTGGAGAAAGAATTGGTGAAAAAGTTGCGGGACTTGGACGAAGAAATTGAGAAGTTTAGACAAGAAAACGCCAAAGTTGCCAAAATAAAAAAGGAAATTGAACTGGAACGGCTCGACTTTCAGAAAGAACACAGGAAACAACGCAAAAAGTTGGAAGAAGAAAGGGAAGAAATCAATCAACATTTGGAAGACGAAAAAACGAAATTGGCGAAGGAGAAAATGGTTTTTGAAAGGTGAGAAATTTTATTAATTTTGAATGATGTTTACGTTGGCCGTTTAATAACGGGCCCTCTTTCCTTTACGTCCACCAATTGAACAGCTCAATAATAACAGATTATTCCTTTTCGTTCAGGAAATAACCAAATTTTTGCCTATTAATTATTAATGACTCAATTTACGTGATATAAATTTATTCCCACAAAATGAGCACTTCATGCCAGTACGCTAACAAATCTAATTAATAATATCACATAAATTAACAAAAATTACTTATTTTTAAAATACTGCTTCTTATTTAATCAATTAATGGAATTTGAATTAATCAAATTAACTCACTCATAACGAAAACGTTTGCTTTACATTGTAAGCACATTTTAAAAAATTAAATGCGTGCATACCCGAGGGGGGGGTACATTTTTTAAGTTTATACTAACTTTTATGTTGTACTCTCACAATCTTTAACAGGCTTTGTCTTGATAAGATTCGCTTAATCATAAGAAGCACTTTACAAAAATAATTTGATAAAGATACGATTTACTGATTCCAAGGGACTTCTTTACAGCTAGTTTATTAATAAGATAAATTTTTATAGGAGCGCAAAAAATATGTTTCACTGTCTTTGAAGAAAAAATACGAACACAAATCGATTTATAAAACTCTAAAAATATTAATAAGCTTAAGGCAGTTCATGTAAATTATGTTCGGTATAAATTAAATCTATTCTTTCAAAAACGGTGTTAAGAACAACTAAAACTTTAGGAACGGTTTGCATCACATTTTCGATGTCTTTAGGATCGTCACTGATAATCTTTTTGAGTAGCTGTTCCCTAGTTGGCATGGCATTCATTGCCAAACTGGCCCCTTTTCTTATCAAAAAAGTATGATGTGCAGCCAGTGTTTCTTCGTAAGCCTTTTTACAAACGGTCGCAGTTCCTTCCTTGTCTTCTATCCCACTTACCCCTTGTAAAAACTCCTTGATAAAATTAAGTCCACGGTGTAATCTTAACAAAGTCCGGCTCCCTGACACGTACCCCTTTTTCGTTAACAATTCGTTCTTTTTCTCGTGTTCTATCATACTCTTGACTGTTTGAAACTGTTCCGGGTTTCCGGATATCAGCTCGTTCATAATTTCCATTTTGGAGACCAAATCTTTACTCACGAATGTAAAGATGGTACCCATGAGTGTGAAGAATTTATACAGTTCCTCGTACCCTTCTATGTAAGCTTTTAATTCGGTGTCTTCTTCATCGGCTAGAGATGACTCGAACTTTGCCAAAACTATATCAAAGTCTAGTTTACTGTTGTTGGACATTTTTTTCTTCTTGTGGGCGAGATCTGGTTCAAAACTGTGTACTTAATAATAGCTCATTATCTTATAAAATCAATTTTTGTGTAAGAAACAATGAGAATATGATTAGATAATTTTTATGATTATGTTCTTCAACGTTTTCTTATCATTTTTGTGCATTGGTTACGTAAGAACTGCCTTATCATTCATTTATACTAAAAAAAAATCCGTAAAGACTCTTTTTTTTTGTCAATATGATAAGCTAATAGCCAATTATTATTTATATTATTTCTACATTAGAAAAAAAAAAAATACGTACGTAGCTATTTAAAAAAAAAATGAGCTCACGTCGCTTATTTATAAAATTATTATAGATACGTTAAGGATTCCCAAAACAAGCCATCAAAAAAAGAAAGAGAAGAAATAACAATTTTAAAAGGTGATGTGGCAAACTTGAAAGAAACTCTCAAATTAAAAGAGACCAAAAACTGTATGACGCAGGCACGTCTTCGTAACCAAATTAAGAGATTAGAAAAAGAAAATTCAGAGTTCAAAGAACAGATAGAAAACTTGCAGAAACAGAATGCGAGGTTGCAGGCAGCTCAGAAAATATCGAGACCGTCCGATACAAAGATGCTGCACGAAATAAACAAAAATATAACAAAATTGGCGCTCGATACGGAAAAGAACAAACAGCGTAACAAAAGGACTTCGAAGTCTTTCAGCGAGGACAGTAACAACGACTCCTCTGAACAAGAAGCTGGGAATTATTTGAAAAGCAATAACAAGATCAAAAAACGCACGAAATCGTTAAACGAAATCGATATTTACAACAAAACGAACAAGAGCAAACATAAAAAGAAAGAAGATCCGCTGCCTTTAAAGTCGTCGAACGTTAAAACCAAATCTAACAGAAAAAAATCAACAGTACCTTGCAGCGAATCCGAAGAGAATAGCAGCGAAGACTCAATGATGAATGATTTATTTTCGGATGAAAAGACTTTACAATTAAATAAGAAAAACCAGGAATACAAATACGTAAGATCAAGTGACAATAAAGAAAATGATGCCAATGTTACAAACTTAAGGGGAAATGAAAAATTTCACGATCTTGATGAATTCGAAAACATAGAGAAACGATACGAAAAATTGTTTGGAACAAGCAGTCATGAAACGACTATAAAAACCACAAACAATGCCCTGGACGAAAGCAAGGATAAGAAAGGTATGTAGTAGTATAAATATAATCATTTAGACGACAAGAGATTCATTATCTAATCCACTAAACACAACAAAACAAGTACTAACGATGTCGTTATCGCGTCAGTTTACATACACATTGAAACAAATACTCGAAATTTTAGAACCTAGTAAAGTACTTGCCTACTCACCTATATACAAAATTATCACTGTCACTCTAATAACCAAATTTAATTCTTCTGTGTCTTATTTATTGTTACGATAAATAATTTACTAACAAAAACAGTTTTGCGGTCGATTAGTTAAACGAATTAAAATCTGACTGACTCTGACAAGACAATTGTAGGTTATGTCAAAATGTTTATCGACCAAAATAATTGAATATGTTCGTAAATGGTGATCTACATAACATAGGCATAACTTTTATTTAATTCTGTATGTTATATGGACTACTATTTGAGAAATGTGATTATTGAGAAAATTTGTGTTGCTGTCATTTTTTTTATCATAGATTAAATTACCATAGAATACAAATACTGTGCTGCGTTCAGAAACGTACACTGCTTTTTACTCGGATAAAAAAAATCAGGTGATCACACTAGAGCGTTAAATTGCTAATTATTTACGAAAATAGATATAAAACACATAGAGTAGGCATCTTTTATTAATTGCTCATGCGCATTAAATAACTGCAGGGCACATGATTAACTGCATTAGTATAAATAGTTACTAATGAAAATATTAAACTCAAAAAGTTGCTCCTTATTATTTTTTCTCGGTTCATCTTTAAAATTACAGTCATTAATGTTCCGCGTGTATGAAATTTAAAAGCGAACATAATTTAAGCGCTATAAATATCCAGAGTAAATGAGAAAATGTCTTACCCCAAGTTACCACTACTAGTCTCGCGTTGATAATGCCCACGCTTGAAGTGGGCGAAACACGTGTCCGCTAGTGATAAATTTAGTAGTGGTAACTTGGGGTAAGACATTTTCTCATTTATTCATTTACCACTGTCTCCTTCTCTTTCTATCCAGAGTAAATTTCATTTCATTTATGAATAGATTTCTGAACGCAGCCTAAATTGTGTCCGCTTATTGTTAACTGATTGTTGAGATTTTCATTTGTTTCCTTTTAACATTCTGGTTGTCTCTATAGCTAATTTCTATGGGTTTGGTTTGATTACATTTGAAAATGGTATTGTTTTAGCCATATAAATACTTAATTAAGTTAATATAACTATGTATTTAAATTTTTTAGACCGTGTTGAGCGCGTTTTAAGTGACGGCTCAAAAGAAATAAAATACCCTAATGGCAATAAGAAAACCGTGTCGAAAGATGGAAATCTAATTGTGGTCAATTATTATAACGGCGATGTGAAAGAAACTAATTTGCTGGTCGGTACAGTGCGTTATTATTATAAGGAAAACAGAATTTGGCACACCACGTTTCCTGACGGATCGGAACTATTGGAATTTCCAAAGTAAGATTTCTTAAAACTGTTAAAACGTTTCGTGCTTAGGTTTGTGAATAACTTCAAGAGACGTCTTCGTTCTCTAGCAATAATTGATCAATCTATTGTTAATAATCTAAAAAGACAGGTAAATTCCTTAGACGTAACAGGAATTTACCTGTCTTTTTAGATTATTTTATCTACGTCTAACATGTATGTACCTTCAGATTCAATAGTGTAATTCAATGCCGGTAGGGGTATTAGCCCTCGGAGTAGTTGTTTCTATTGTTTCTAGTTAGTCTTGTTAATCTATTGTTGTCTACGTTGTATTTATGCATAGTAGAGACGAACGGAAAGGGGCGTGGTCTTATATTTAGCCATTCATTAACCAACTGTATAAATACCACGTAATTAGCGGCAACTGGCAGTCGGTCGTGGGTCTTCAGCGAAGTCGTTATACAGTATATAGGTGCACCGAAGATGTCTAACGCTACAGCGAAACGTTTTGATAATTAATAATCATTCTGATTACAGAGACTCAAAAAATAATTGCTAATTTTAGCGGCCAAACTGAAAAAAAATTCAAAGACGGTTCACACGAAGTAAAATATGTAGACGGTACCGTTAGGACAGTTGGTACTTCCGGTACGGAAAAAATAACTTATGTAGACGGTACAGTGGTCACAATGAATAATCAGGGCGACAAAATTTTAGAGTTACCCAGCGGCGAGAAAGAAATACACACCAAAGAACACAAGGTATGCGTTTTTCTATCGCACTGATTTTTATGTTATTATTATTTTTTTGTATTTAGAGGAGAGAGTATCCGGATGGTACAGTTAAAACAGTTTATGCCGACGGTACTCAGGAAACCAAATATTCGAACGGTAGAATACGAATAAAAGACAAACATGGAAACCTAATTATGGACTCTGGACAAGTCGGTAAAAGTAAGTGATAAGCAAAAAAGTACTTAAAAAAATATCATGTAATTGTTTTTATAACGTTTTAACGTTTCCTACATTAACTTTTTTTTTATATATATATATGAACTAATAGACCCAATTATTTATAAAGAAAATATAAGAACTCAATTAATAAAATATACGTGGTTAACGTGGAAATTAATTTTACATTTTACAAAAAAAAAAGATAACAAACATTAAGACCAGCTAAATCTTTATTGTGAAATAAAAATCTAAATATTTAATAAAAAAAGGAACAACTTTGAACACGTACAAATATTTTAATTATTTACGGACTTGTTTTTGATCTTTAAAACTCTGAAGTTGAATCTTTTGGATTGCGTCTAACGCTGCAGTCTCTTTGGCGTTTTCAATTGACTCACCCCATCCTAAAACTTAATGTGAAGCAAAAAAAAATATAAATCTCCTATGACTTACCTAATCCTACGAGTTTCTTATTCGAGTACAATCCCACCTGATAATTAGCTAAAATTGTATTCGTAGCTGATTCATTGCAGAGTCGTGGCTCCACGTCGCTGTACCCTAACTTTTTGGCGATATCTACGAAGTATTCGTACGGTTTCTCGGGGGCCCAAATGTCAAATACGTCTTTATCAGATAACTGCGTTAACAGAAAATCTTTTAAAAACAATTCTGTCCTCTCTAGTCCGCTGCTTTCGTTTAGAGCGGCTGTAACAGCCTCGAATGTTTTCGCTAAAGTTGAGGTTTCTACTGGAAAGTCCTGCAAATCGTAATAGGTTCGTTTGCGCATGCGTTTCTGAACTAGTTCAAGGATCATAGGATCATTCGCATGCGCTATATCGAAAGAATCGTTCGCGGTTCACAAGATAAATAATAATTTCGTGTTCATTGGATTAATTAGGAACTTACCTCACTCAAAATTAAGTCTGTAAGTCCTAAATGTTTCGCCACATGTGATAGCACATCATCAGATGTTAAATACTTATACAGAGCCTCTGCAGGTTCTTCGGGATATTCGCTTTGCAACACTTTATTTAAATAGTTTTTAATTATTCTTTTACCGTCTTCTATAAGGTGTGAATTATCAGCTTTTGAAATTTCATCTGCTGTTGATGATGATGTGTCCTCTTTCTCTCGTTTAAGTTCTTCCTGGATAACGTACGACCTATGAACAAGCGCTTGTTTTAGAACTTGCTCGTCAAACTCTTCACCAAGTCTTTTGCCGAAAGCAAACATCTCTGCGTCATAATTCCATTCTAAAAATTCTGATCGTTTTCGAAGAGGTTCGGGTCCAATTTTCTCCCTTCTTTTTTTTAATTCTCGTAGTGTCGGAGATACCCATCTCTTTATATGTTTAACGTCTGTTTAAGCAGGAAATTTATCAGTTAATTTAAGCGCAATTATTGGTATAATACCGAACGTACCTGATTTTTGGGGGCTGTGAAGATTTTTTAGCAACTGTCGACCTAAAATATTCACATTTCTCAAAAAAATCGACATATTTTCAGTAAAGTTAATTATAAATAAATAAAATTAGGTTAACCAACAATTGCTTTTGTTTGGTTAGGTTTCGTTGTTTTTTCTTTTTCTTCTGACGTTTCTGCAACTTTGTAATTTTGTTCATTCAGCCTATTAGTCATGTACAGGGTGTTTCCTTCTAATTGAAACAAGTATATCTGAAAGTTTTGCGGACATTGCAGGGAGTGAAAATTACGGCAATTTCTAGTTCACGGTTATAATTTCGAACGATAATTATAAAGTATTCATGTGTAGGTATAGTTACTGGAACAATTAACTCATCGCTGTCTATAATAAAACCGGTAATTGTTGATGTTTGCGTTAGTCGTCTGATAAGGGACCCGCTTTCCTTTATGTTTGCAGACATCACGTAACCAAATCACATACTACGTTTAGCATTTTTTTTTTCTGTAATATTCATTTTACTTATAAAATTCTCAAAATCGCATTAAAAAATGAACAAATTTTATTTATATTGTTTACAATGTTTATTGAATTATTCCCAACGCTTTCGGTACAGTTTTTTCGAATTGTCCCTGAAAATGGAACCTACAACGGTAATTAATTTTTAATACCGTAATAAATATTACGCAGACCGTAGTAAATTACATGAAACGGCGATCAGATGGAACGTCTTCCAAATTGAATTCGGCCACGGGTATTCCCCTTTTAGCAGCATTAGGCCCAAACAATCCCGCCGGATAAATATTGGGGGAAGTGCCAATCATTATTAATAAGTCGCATACGAGGGTCAAATGGCCTATTGAATTAACCTTTTAAAATTGTAAAAAAAAATATAATAAACGGTATTTAGGTACTTACTGACTTGAAGCATGTTATTTATGTCTAGTCTTTCACCTAACCACACAATATTAGGACGAGCTAAACATCCGCATTTTCTACATTTCGGTAATTCATTTTCACTAATTGGCATAAAATCGGGTTGAAGTAAAGCCGGGTCCCTAGTTGAACACTCTGTATATATAGCGTGCGTGTTATACTCATAGAGATATTATACATAGAGTAGTAATGTAATGGATGTGTAATGGATGCTAGGAATGAAATGAGATAGACATTGTTCCTTTATTTTCTGTCTCTTTCTATTGGCGCATCCCATTTTTTATTACCATGCCCGCTCTATGTATATTATCTCTATGGTTATACTACGGTGAAACTTACGCCCTATATTTAAATGCTGGCACTATAGGGTCATCGTACACAGTTTCAATTGTTTTGCACTTATTGTTGGTACAAATGATTTTTCGTAGTGAGCCATGTAATTCAAGAACATTTCGAGAACCAGCCCGAAAATGCAACCCGTCGACATTTTTTGTTATAATGTTGAATTCTTTGTTTTCTCTTTTACAATTTCTTTCGAATTCCGCTAAACTTAAATGAACCTATAAAATAGTCGTTTTAAAATTAGAAGTATGTAAGTGAATTGTGACGTCACAACTGGAGTCAAATTAGCTACTACTTTCAACGACAAAAATGAACCTTGTTAGGGTAAGACCGAAAAGCAGCGTTTCTTCTATAATTGTAAAATTCCCAAACCAGAGAAGGATTCGCATTAAATGCTTTAATACTCGATAAATCTTCGATTTTGTAATTCCGCCACGTTTCGTTTATGAATTTATTATTGTTGCCCTTTTCTGTCCCTGTCATTACCACAATATCGTGGGCATTTTTTAATACTTTTCTGAACACTTCGTGATCTGAATAGTAAGATTTCGAATTAATTTTTTTTTTATTTACTTTGTGAATTTGTATTAGTAGTTTTTGTATCAAGGTCGTTTTAAAATTAATCATTTTTGACAAATTTTGAATTTTTTTAACCCAATTTAGACATATAAGTGAATTATGACAAAATTTTCTCGTGTCAAGATGTCAAGATTTGATGCACTTCGTAAATATTTAGGGAAATGTCGTAAAAAATGGCGGACTTCCGATTATATCTATCCTAACCTAACATTTACATATTATTGCATTTTTGAGTTCTCCCTATTGATTGATCGATAATTACTTCTTATTCATCTGTTCATCGAATTGAAATTATAAAAAATAGTTCACCCTATTCATTTATCGATCACCCTGTATATAACAATTTGTTTTCGTTGAAAAGTGGACATGTAATTTATCCCTTCCTTCTTCGTAATAGCCCGCGATGTATGAGATTTCTGCTTTTACTTTCTCTCTCATTTACTTACCTATAATAAGAGACATTCAGGCGGTCAGTGCTATAATTATTATTAAACACAATATACGTAAGATACGTGTTACTACCTGAACGTGTAATGTACTAACAATCATATACCGGTTATTTAAGAGAAAACGGATTTAATTACTTTTATACGTGAGTGAAATTATAAAAAAAAAAACGCAGTTTGTTTACTCGTACGTCTAGTCTTGCTTCGTTATATTAATTATAAGTTTGTTATAAACAAAAAAAAAAATGATTTTCCATGTAAGTATTTTTGATATTTTTAATTAACTGCCCAATACAACACCGTGAAAGTTGTTTGAAATTTAAAAGAAATTTGCAATAAAAGTTTGACCCAAATTCAACAACTCTCGCAAAACCACTTTTGCTGCAACTTATTGTAAACTACCATAATTGCATTAAATTCAAACAAATAAAACCTAAATTTCACTATAAATAAAAAAAAATCAAAATATTTAAGTTACATAAAAAATCATCACCCTGTATGTGAGCATGTACTACGCATTGTATAATCAGCTATAAACTTACAAATTGTTATTATAAAGTTATTTTAAATGTCAATAGAAACTATTTTCTTATGATGTTAAATTAATGATGAACACATTTATTGTTTTTTATGTAAAAAACGCATTATTTATTCATAAAGCGTCCTTGTCTCGCCTGAAATCAATGTAATCGATTCTTTAAATTAATAATCATCACGAAGAGTGGGCATTGCTGCTATTGTAGAAAAAGTTACGAAAGACTGATGAGGTCGTTTTTTGCCAATACATATTAATGATATTGTACAACTACGTATATACAGGGTAGATAATAAAATTGCATCGAAAGAAGTGGTTTTCATTTTTTTATGTACTTTTATTCCTATTTCTTTATTGGCGTTTAAATAACGAAAAAATCCCGCCACGTGAATTTGTTTTAAAGATGGCTGCCAACAATGAAAGTCTTTCATTGTTGTCCACCATCTTTGTATAGCGCGAATGTTTCATTACTTAAATACAAAACAAAAAAGGAGTACTTACCGGGACTAATTTGAAACAATTAAACCTTACCTTACGACTTAAAAGACATTGATTATCATAATTTTTAGAAAGCGTTTCTAATTATCGTTATAAGTACGATTTGTCTGTGTGACGTGCGCCACTTAAATTATGAGGCACCTTCTACCACCGAATATTACGAACCCGCTCGACCTTATGCTTTTGGCTATGCAGCCGGTAGATACCCCGGTAACATTGATCGAACCCATTCCGAAATAAGTGACGGATCTGGTGTCGTTAGAGGTAAATAAAATAAATACATATTTAATTACTTCAAAAATATCTCGTGGGCCATCTTGTTATTAGGCACGTATTCATACGTCGATCCCCGTTTCAAAATAAGAACCGTGGAATATGTAGCAGACAAAGACGGCTTCCATCCGCGTTTAAACCAGGTTCCTCCGCCACTTCCGGCGGATTCCCCGATCGTTGCGGCCGCTAAACAGCGCCATCTTATACAGTATGCGGCCATAGCCAATTCCCATCAATCGCCACAGGAAAATGTGGTGTTACCCGGTGACACAGCGGCCGTTGAAAATGCTAAATTGAAGCATTTTAGACTTTATCAGAAAATCGCTGGAGAACACGCACGTTTAGCTGCCGAAGCGGCCGCCAGGGAAGCCCCTATACATCATCAAGAGTACGGAGAACAAGAGAAAGTCCGTGGTCTCAATTATTATCAATAAATTATTAAATGGATAATTGTACGCTTGCGCTAAACAATTTTGTATTATTTTTTGTTTTTTAAGTGTAACAATTGACTCATTGTTGACAACAGTTGTTTATAATTGTTGACAGCAATTGTCTGATTGTTGATGACAATTAAAAAATGTTATCGGTAATTTAATTACTTTGCCATTTATTGTTATTTTTATGCGATTAAAATTACTTATTAATGAATTTATTTTTATTTTAAGAGCGTTTGTAATTATTGACGAATGTTTTGCTTTCATAATTTTTTTTAATTTCAATTTACTAAATGTTAAATAAAAGACAGTAACAATTAAAGAAACAAAATATATTTATTACACATATAAAACAACGTCATCACATTCATCTTAATATTAATTCATTAGGACAAGCACTATTACGTAGGATATTCTTTATCATCAAAAAAATATTTTGTACATTACAGAGCTTTTTTTTAAACAAAGCGGAGTATCTATTAAATTATTTTACTTTTTCAAAATTCGTTGCATATCTTTATTTTGTCTATTAATCGTAATGTCTGTGTTTTCTACTTTATCAGTTATATTACCTATTAGGTCGTTTTGAGAATCGATTTCAAAGGACATATCGGTAGCTAATCCTTTTAAGCGTGAAATGTTGCTGTGCATTTCTTGGAGATTCGCGTCTAAACGCGCTGTGAAATCTTTACTACCTGAGGACTGAGTCTGAACAAAATTGCCGCTACTCATATCGTTACCTCTTAATCTTACTGACGGATGATTATCGTATCTGTCATATTCAGATAGTTTTTCCTGCGATACTGATTTAAATGAAGGCTAAAATTTTTTATTTTACAACGGATGTTTATAACAATTTACTAAAAATACGACTTACCTTCGAGTTGCTTGATCCAGAACTGGGCGTAGGACTTTGATCATTCTTTCCAGATATGTAATTTTTTAAGCTGCTGAAAACGGATTTTATGCCGTTTATATGTTTCTGGGAAAATCTCAAACTCTGATTAATTTCGTCCAGTTGTTTGTCGGTTCTTTCCAGTTGTTCTCTCTGTTTCACAAGTTCTTCGGCAGTTGCTATGCCCACTTGTTCAGATTCTCTCAGCAGACCTATGCTTCTCTCGGTGCTCGTGAGAGTCCTGTCTTCGATTTCTTTCTTCCGTTCCAAAAACGTTTGTCTTTGCTGGTCAACGGGTAGCGAGTCGTACGATCTTCTGGAGTTTCTAAGAAACGTTTCGTCGTCTACATCCTCTTCAAATAAGTTGTTCGAATTTACTATGTATTGATGTCCGGACATAATCACTTTCTACGTATAATACAAAGATTATTTTTAAGAAAGAACTTTATTTTTATTATCACGCAGAAGGTCTTAACAAAGAAATAGAAATTAGGTTAATTGTCCAATGACACGAGAGGGAACGAAAGGTTTTACGAGTTATTTATCACAGTTAATTTAATTTAAATTTTAGTGTTTATTAATGCACTTGTTGCACCATATAATTTTTAATTATTTATTAACCCGTTATAACTAATTACATATAATTGCACCAAACACTAAGCAACAACTACAAAAACACTGGTGTTTGTAGTTAATTTAATTAATTAATTAACATTTGCCATCTGCTGATATGTGATATTTATACTTTCTCTGTGTTGTGCGAACGGAAATAACAAATGGAAATATGATAATGCTTTTATCACAAACGTTTCAATTTTCTTACAAAACTCAGCTGTGCAACACTGACGCAAAATGATGATAAATTAATTATTTAATGCAAATTTATTATCTTATTATGAATTTGGCAACACCGCGGAAGGCATGCCTTCAAGTACAATACAGTACAATGAAAGTTTGAGTACAATAACAACAATACGTGAAGCCCTAGCCCTAGATGAGTTTAGTGAATTTTTGGTGAATTTGGTAAAGCCAAAATGGCAAAATTTCATGATTTCAACTGACAATGAGATTTATCAGTGGCGGGTATTAATTTTTGCAGTTAAATCAAATGATTATTAAACTTTTTCTAACAAATAGACGTAAAGTACATTAAGGAAAACCTTTCTGATGTTCCTACCATAAATTGAATACTATTCAGTGCAATTATTTTAACTGTATTTGTTTTAATTGATCTAAATTTAAGATTACCAATAATAAGAATACCAGTCTCCAACCTGCCCAACAAATGGAACTCTTCACTTGGGAAGAAATAAACGAGGCCATAAGGTTAATTAGAACGGGGAAATCTTGTGGATTGGATGGAATAAGCCCTGAGATGTGTCGAGGATTGTGGTGGGGTTGCCCTATGCACCTGCTCAGTTTATTCAAATTCAACAGTTGTTTGCAAGAAGGCATCAAAGCCAGAGTCACAATCCTTTTAAAATCTCCAAATAAAGATAGATCAAGCATAAGGTCTTACCGTCCGATAAATTTACTTTCAGTGGTCGTCATAACTCTGGAATGAATCTTGATTAACAGACTATCCTTGCTCTACCCTTCATTCCATCCACAACAATTTGGATTTGTCAAGAACAGCTGTACTGAGGACACTTGGATGTATCTGAAATCAAGAGTTACTTCATGTTCTATGCGCTACATGTCGGGCATTTTTGTAGACTTTCAGGGAGCCTTTGACAACACCAAATGGGGTGCTATTTTAAGTAAGTTACAAAAAATAAAATGTAACGAAATAGGCGAACGATATGTGACAATCTCACTGGGTGGAGAAAATGTTACAAGAAGTGTTAGAAGAGGTTGTCCCCAAGGCTCAATTTGTGGTCCCTTCTTTTGGAATCTGCTTATGGATGATATTCTCTATAAATTACAATCGATGGAGTGCACCTTTTGTGCTTATGCAGATTTAGAGATTTAGTACTACTAATTGAGAGTAATAATAGGAGGGAACTTGAGCAACTAGGCAATACCCTATTATTGGAGGTTAGCCTTTGGGGACAAACTGTAGGTGTCAATGTCTCTTTGGAGAAGACAGTCTGCATGCTTTTAAAGGGTATTCTTTCTTTAGGTAGGTCACCGACCATTAAATTACATGATTTCCCAGTTAGATTAGTTACTGAGGTAACATATCTAGGTATTACCATGGGGCCCCGAATGAGTTTCAGATTGCACCTGAAAAAATTACGTTCTAGTAGCAAAAGGCGTGCCTCATTTTTTGTTAGTAATTCAAAAATTTCGGTATTTGTTTTTTTAACCAAAATTTGTTAATCATTAATTAGTAGCAATGAGTAAATAATTATTATCTTTAGTAGGGTTTTTTTTATCATTATTTTTTTATCAAGTTTTGTGACTAATTAATAAAACACACAATAAAAATTTCTTCTTGATTTTATTTAATTAAATTAATTGATTTATTTAATTGTCCTTAAATTATTACATAAACTCCGTTTTAAGTATTTTTATTTTAATTCAAAAAATAAACAGAACCTGTACGATCAGAAAATGAAACCAACAAATCAAACTATTTTATTTATTAAAAAACTTTTTAATGCTACAAATGGACATTAAACTTAAACAAATAGCAATTCATTATTACAATGTTTCAAAGAACAATTGCAATCGTAATTAATTTAAATCTTAACACTACTATTTGTAAGAAAAAACAATACAACTTCTTGATTCGGTGGATAAAATTTTTAATTAAACGAATATTTCGTGAGATCCACGGCCAGAACTTGGCTCACCAAACAGTCCGATGGCTGCAAAGAAAAACGTTACCAAAAAAACGAAACGAAATTTAAAAGAAGACTCACCTCCGGGCAGATTCCAATAAGAGAATCCGCATGCGAATAGAACTCCTCCTTCAACGAAATGACAATCGTTTGCAAGGACTCCGTCTTAGCCCTAATGTACCTGGCGACTTTGCCTATGTTCGTATTGTCAAGGGCAGCATCGACTTCATCGAGAACAAAGAACGGCGACGGCTGGAAGCTGTGAATGGCGAACAAGAGCGCCAAAGCAGCCACAGTTTTTTCGCCACCAGACAAGTTGGACATCGGCTGGAAACGTTTTCCTACAAATAAAAATTTGCTGTAAACTGTAGAAAGAAGTAGAAAGAAAATACCGACCTGGAGCGACACAATTGTAATTAATTCCATCCAGATACGGTTCTTCGGGATTTTCGGCGCCTAGAAAAGCCTGCGCCGAATTGTTTTGCGCGAGAGACTTGTAAATGTTGTCGATTTCGTTGGACACGTAGTCGAAACACTGGGTGAAACGGTCGTAACGTTGCTGCTTTATTTTCTCGAACGACGACTTGGCCTTCCTGTTTTGCTTGTGCAACGTTTCGAACTCCTTGTTGGTCGATTGGAGCTTATCCTGCGCCAGTTCCAGTTTCTGGAGAGCCTAAAATTACAATATCGTTTATGCTTAATCGTTCAGCGTTTTGGTTTCGTTCTCTTACTCTCATATTAGGCGCTTGTATTTTCATCAAAGTGTCTTGAAGGCTTTTTATGGAATTCAACAGTTTATCAGCCATCTTCTTAATTTCGTCTTTTTCTTCCAGTTCTTTAAGATGATCTGATAACTGATTGTAATCAATCTGTATTCTGAAATAAAAGCCGAATTGTACGAGCACTAATTAAGAAGTTAGTGTTATATTTCGTACCTTGCCTCCCTTTCGTACTGTTGTGCAGTGCTGCTGACATCCCCTGATGACGTCTGGGTAGATTCTTGCTGGACGATGTCTTCCATGTTACCAATCAACATTGGAATCGCGATATCGTCCATCTAAACAGAATTGCGTTTCAAAGGACATACTTAAAATATAATATTGCACTGATGAAGCCGTTACTTCGTGATAGTTTATCATGACGAAAATAATAATAAAACTACTATGTATCTATCACAATTTATTAATTGAATAACACGACTATAGTTTCGGTACTATTTAATTGTAAAGACCAAATTGAAAAATTCAAGAAGGGTGGAGTGTATAAGTTGTCTTGTCCAGATTGTACTGCATTTTATATTGGTCAAACGGGACGTTCCTTTGAAACTCGCTACAATGAACATTTAAGATCCTTTAAATTAAAAAAGATAGATTCAACTTTCTCTAACCATATTTTTATGTGTAACAATAAATTCCCAGATTTAAATAGTCTTCAAATAATTCATGTCGCTAATAAAAGTTTCAAATTGAATGTACTAGAATCTTTAGAAATCCATAAAGCCATAAAAAATTGCAGTAATAATAATAATAATAACCTTCTCAATGACCAACAAGATCTGTATAAGTCCCTTCTATATAACGTTTGCAGGTAGAAATCCCTCTTTTTTAGGTTCCACTACATTTTTTCCTATGTATACCGTTTTTTAAATTGTAATCTTACACTCATTTATCATTCTGTAGAATCACTTGATAATGGTACGTGTATAGTACCGAAACTATAGTCGTGTTATTCAATTAATAAATTGTGATAGATACATAGTAGTTTTATTATTATTTTCGTTAAAATATAACACGTTTTTTACGACAAATTCGTATAGATATAGTTTTATCAATCTTATTTCAATTTCAAGTCTTTGTTTTATTTTTATCTAAACGATTACTATAGCCAATATTAATTTATTAACAAATAATAATTTTTTTGTTATATAACTCATTATACCTCGAAATTTGTTTTCACTAAAATCTTCATGTACCGTTTAATAACAACCTGATTTTCTCAGAATTACTGTATTTATGATTCTTGATTGTTTGAGCCTCTATTTAATGAAAATTATACTTCAAAACAAAATTTTTCACAAGACAAAATAACATAAATTGTTACTTAAAATTCTGTTATTTTCTTTACAATTGGTTTTGTACGTGATTCTATCTTATTTTCGCTTTTATCTAAAAACACTTGTCTTCACATTCCTGTCGGTGTTTCCACGTAAATTATTCTTTCTTTCTATTCACATACTAACTATTTTACCATGAAAATACTCCGGCATATCATTATAAATTTATTCGGTTCTTTAACCAGCCCCGTATCTCCCAGATTCATATATTTTGCAGTAAATTCTACAAGTCGTTCTCTAAATTTTAATTACTATTCACTCATATGTTTCTTCGTCAGGCGATTCAAAAACAGGTACACATTTCGAATTCATTATCATTACACAAACACCAACGCCAAAAAAAGTAGCTGCCCTATTTTAAACAAGCGTTTAAAGAATTATCTCACGAAACAGAACAACAGAATCATGTACGAATTTTAAATTATTCCAAAGATAAAAACGTTATGTAAATTATTTTTTTGTTTTATTTAAGAAAGACATTTGTATAAATTCACGAACTTTCTCTAATTCCAATTAACTTTCTGATTTTGTGTATTGGTTTAACATTTTGATTTCCTGTTGTTGTACCTGCTTTGGCCATATTTAGAATAAAAACAGTTAACATACCTTACACTGCATCAAAATGTTATGCCTCTCACTCTTCTTGCTTTCAATTTTCCCCTCGATCGACATCACTTGTTTCTGGGTTGCTTGAATATCTTTGGCGATTTGTCCGACTTCTCGTCTAGCTTTCCCGACCTCATCTTCAATACCGTCGCACTCCTGTTTCTTACTAAGACGTTCAGCCTTCAGTTGCTCGACCTGTCTTAAATCCCTGTCGATATCTTCCCTCTGCTTTTGCTCCTGCTTCTTACAAGACTCCAGGCGCTCTTCGTCGTCACTTACGGTACGTTCCCATCTACTAACGTTACCTATAAAAAATACCACATAAAATATATAAAAGTAAAAATATCGAGAATTATATTTCTTACTTTTAGTATCTCTACTCCTTTCGAACTCTAAATTGCTTGTGATGCGATTTATTTGTTTTTGGAATTCGAGGCGTTTCTCTTTTCGTTCTTCCTGCGCTCTCAGTTCCCTGTCTTCATACTGGCGAATGTTTTTGACTCCGATCTCTTGACAGAACTTTTTGAAGACGCGATCTTCGACGGTGTTCATTTGCAATTTGATTTCTTCGATTTGTTGTTCGCGAATCTGCATCGTCTTCTCTATTTCCGCGATTTGGGGCTAGAAAAATTAGAAATTAATGTACGTAAAATAAATGTTACAACGGAAAGTATTAAACTTACTCCGTATTCACTGATTTTCGTGGCCAATTCTGCTATATCGTCTTCCACTGTTGCTATTTGTCGAGTCTAAAAAAACATCAAATAGTTACAAAAATCCGTTTAATGCTTCTTAAATAAACAGTTTTCTTACCGTGCTGTCCATGTCTGTCTTGGCGTAACGGAGACGAGTTTCTAAGCCACGGATTTGAGAATCAACTGTATTAAGTTCAGATTCCTTTCGGGACTTTTTCATTGCTTCCCTAAGCTCTTCGGTCAATTTCTCCTGTAAATAATCACTCCAGTATATAACACAATAAACAAAAATAAGCAAACGTATACAAACTTTTTGAGCTTTCAACTGCGACATATGTTTTTCGTCCCATCTTTTAGCTTTGCGAGCCAAGTCGAGACTTCCACCAGAAATAATACCAGACTTTTGATAGAAAGTTCCATCCAAAGCCACAGCCTGGAAACGAAAAAAGTAATAGAAACATAAAAAAAATCATTACCCAATGTATAATCTCACGTCGTATCGTCCACCGATGTCGTAAGCGGCGGCCATCGCGTCTTCGGGGGTTTCACAGACGAGCGCGTTATTAGTGGCGAACATGACGGCGCGCGAGATCGCGGGCGGTTCGAAGTGCAACACGTCAAAAAGCAGCCGAACGCCCTTCGGTTCCGTGATGTTCCTGAGACGTTCTTTGAGCGGTTTCGTTTGCAAATAATCGAGTGGTAAAAACGTTTCGGGCTCGAGCATCTGCTCTTTTAAATATTTGATGCACTGGCGAGCTGTGTGCTCCGTGTCGACCACAATTGCCTCCATATATTTACCCAGCACTTTCGTAACGGCCACGTTGTATCGCTTATGCGACGGCTGACACATGTTTATCATACGATCGTACTGTAAAAAAATAAGTCGATAAATTTTAATAAAAGATTAGGTAATTAATTAAAAAAGAAACTGTTACCACTCCGGGATAATTGCTCTTGAATCGCTCGACGATCTCCTGTTTTTTCTTGCGTCTTGCGTCTTCGTGCTTGTCAATTCTTGCGTCTCCAAGTTGTTCTAGTACGTCGTCGAGTTGTTTCTGAATTTCGTGAACGCGGTCTTTAGATGAGCCAACGTCGGACTGTAAATCGTCACGCAAACGTTGCTGCTCAACTAGAGCCTGTTCACTTGTCCTATAAAAGAATAGGCAAATTAAAACTGATACACGAAATAGTTGAATGTTTTTCAAATTCTGTCTCTTATAAACCTGAAAATGTTAAGAAGTTTTTGGGTTTCTTATTATATTAATTTTTGTCTCGCTTATTCAGTGCATTCATCCATTTACTTTTCAATAAATTTGCTTTGAAATAAATTATGTATTCCGCTAATAAACTGGCGGTTAAAGTGCTTATTTTTGGAAAGCCAGTACAAATAAGTAAAAATAAGAATAAATTCAAAAATTAATTATCAACTAAAAGTGCAATATATCGAAATAAACAAAATTTCGACCCGTAAGTAGATAAAACAACAGGAAATCGAAATGTTAAACCAATACACAAAATCAGAAAGTTAATTGGAATTAGAGAAAGTTCGTGAATTTATACAAATGTCTTTCTTAAATAAAACAAAAAAATAATTTACATAACGTTTTTATCTTTGGAATAATTTAAATTTCGTACATGATTCTGTTGTTCTGTTTCGTGAGATAATTTTTTAAACGTTTATTTAAAATAGGGCAGCTACTTTTTTGGCGTTGATGTTTGTGTAATGATAATGAATTCGAAATGTGTACCTGTTTTTGAATCGCCTGACGAAGAAACATATGAGTGAATAGTAATTAAAATTTAGAGAACGACTTGTAGAATTTACTGCAAAATATATGCATCTGGGAGATACGGGGCTGGTTAAAGAACCGAATAAATTTATAATGATATGCCGGAGTATTTTCATGGTGAATAGAAAGAAAGAATAATTTACGTGGAAACACCGACAGGAATGTGAAGACAAGTGTTTTTAGATAAAAGTGAAAATAAGACAGAATCACGTACAAAACCAATTGTAAAGAAAATAACAGAATTTTAAGTAACAATTTATGTTATTTTGTCTTGTGAAAAATTTTGTTTTGAAGTATAATTTTCATTAAATAGAGGCTCAAACAATCAAGTCATAAATACAGTAATTCTGAGAAAATCAGGTTGTTATTAAACGGCACATGAAGATTTTAGTGAAAACAAATTTCGAGGAATAACAAAAATTATTATTTGTTAAAAAATTAATAGTGGCTATAATAATTGTTTAGATAAAAATGAAACAAACGCTTGAAATCGAAGTAAGATTGAGAAAGTGTATCTATGACAAAGAATAATTCGAACAATTTTAAGTACATAATTACCGTATGTGCTCTGCCAATTTGTCGATTCTTTTTTGCATTTCTTCTTTTTCGTGACATTTCTGCCGATGTTGATTCTCTGCTTCCGTTCTCAATCTGTAGACATTATCCAAACGGTCCTGGTCAGCCTTTTGCTCCCTGTTAACAGAATCCAACTCTTGCATGTACCGAGCCGAACTCTTGGCCGCTTCTTCTTTCAAATGATGATATTCTCGTACCTAAATAAACAGAAACAACAAGTGTCATTTCATTTTTTATTTGTTGCTCCGATTTACGAATTAATTCACCTGCTCGTCTTCTAAATGAACGTCTCGTCCCTGACTCTGGGATTCGCCTGCAACTGACGTTTCCCATTCGTCTTTCACACGCTCCACTTCTTCAAGTTCTTTAATAAGTTTTTGGATGTCGTTATTATGTGCCTCGTCGGCCTTTCGGGCCTGTTCCAAAGTCTTAATTGCTCCGTCCAGTTTCTTCTGCATGTGGGATACTCGCTCTTTTGCTTTGATGAATTGCGGCCTCTTTTTCGAAATCTCCACTTCCTGAAAATGTACCATTATAAGTATTAATATTTTTGAGTTTTGTTGCCCTGTATAACGCACCACTTCACGAATGTCCTGCTCAATTTTCGCCAATTCTCTCCCCATTCTGCCTTGTTCTTTTCTCTTCTCTTTGAGAAGCTCTTCGGCCTTTTCTTTTTTACGCTCAATTTTTTCAACTTCACGCTGTTTCGTTTTCAAGTCTCCCTCCAAATTTTTCATTTCGCGTTCGTTATGGAAAAGCTTAAACAGTTGATGCTCCACCAATTTATCATTCTAAAACGAAACGAATAATAACTGTAACTTTTAATAAGATTCCTTATTTTATTTTTAATTTAAATATCCAATTAATTAAGTACCAGATCATCCTTGAGTCTTGCGTATTTATCAGCTTCCTCCTTTTCCATTCGAGCTTCTTTACGTTCGGCGTTGATGCCTTTCTTTTTTTGGTAAGCAAAGTTTAGATCTTCTTGGGCCTTCTGCATTTGCTGTTTTTGTCGTTCGTATTCTTCTTTCAGACTCCCAGAGCTTAAAGCGAATTTCGTTACGTAAATGTCCATTCACTGATTCTATGATAAAAATTACGTACCCGCTTATCTCTTCAAATAAAGCGGTCATTTCTTTGGGATTCTTCATAGCGACTGATTCGACCTGTCCTTGAAATACAAGGAAATTCTTGGCTTTTACGTTTATTCTCAGTTTCTCTAATTCGGCGAGATATTCTTGGTTGGATAGAACCTTAATAAAAAAAGAGGAATAAAAATAAAACCAAGAACCAAAAATCACACAAAAATAAAATATTTTAAATGAAAATGTTCAGGTAATTGTTATGTTATACGTTATTGTGTTATCGCTAAAAAAACAATAGATTTTTCATGGACTGGACTAAAATCTATTGATTGGTTGTTTAGCGATAACGACCTGAAAAAATGTAACAAAAAATCATTTAAGGTAGACATTTTAAATAGAAATTTCTAGGACTACACGGTTATAATGAATAAAACAAGCTTCAACCCTTTGATTTTAATATTTTCAAGGTTAAAGTGTTTTAGAAAGGGAGGTTCTACAGTACAAACTTGAAATGGCCATACCTCAGTTATTTTTTATTCTAGAAGAATTTAAAAAAAAAGCAATATTTTCAGCAAAAAACAGCCTAAAATTTTTGTCTTGAAGTTTTTTGCTAATTAATTTAGTTTTCGAAATAATGAACACTAAATGTTATTTTTAACGAAATTTCAAAATTACGTTTTACACTTTCATCACGTTTTCTATTTTAAATAAACATTTCTAACCGGTCAAACTTATGGAACATATTACTGGGACATAAATTAAGAAAATTGTAGACGGATTACGATTAATTTCATTTTCCGTAAAAAAGCCGTTGCTTTGTGTGCTCATTTTTTCTCTGAAAATTAGAGCAACCGATCTCATTCTTATCCTAATACGCTCAGTTTTCATCCAAATAACTTTTACTAGGGCTCATTTTAAAGGTCGTTTTAAGCACTTTAAATAAGATTCTATGAGTATACCCCGAAAAAATTACTGTTTTACTGTCATTTAATGTTGAATGGCGCAGTTTATGTTCTCGACAAACAACGAGGAAACTTTAATGAGCCATAACTCAGTTACTTTTCCATCAACAGCAAAAACAAGACACTTAATTTCTTTATTTTTTTATAAGCTTCATTTTTAGTTATATTAGTTTTTTCGATAAAACATAGTTCCCGAGTTATTCATAAAAAACTTAAAAAATATGTAGGTATTTTTTCGATGTAAATTTATTATTATAAACTACAAATAACTCAATCGTTCTCAAATATTCTCGACAGGCCACAAACGAAATTATTAATCTGTAAATCGACTTACATTGTTGTTGATACGATATTCCGAAGAGGAACCTTGCACTGAACGCTGAAAACTGATTTCTTTATCGGTGCCTTCTTCCAAAGAAAAAACGGCAGTAACAGAAGCACTGAAATTAGCACACACTTAAATATTTACACAATATTTACTCATTTCATTCGAAAGAAATACCTTCGTGACACAGGTCTGCCTATAGAAGCCCCATGAATTAAATCGCTGAGCCTTCTGACACGCAAACTTTGAGTTTTTTCACCCATCACAAAACTTATAGCATCCATAAAATTCGATTTTCCTGAAATTGATCCGATTTTATTCTAAATAAAAACAAAATAATAATGGCAAACAAAATTACCGGATCCATTGGGCCCTATCACTGCATTAAACGGCTTTAAAGGACCAATCACTTGATGACCGCGATAGGATTTAAAATTTTCAACTTCGATATGTTTCAAACGCGGTGGCATTTTGATTTATTTATTAATTAAAACGAAATTTAATTCTTCTTAAACACTTTTGTGTATGTCAATTTATGACAGACGCGTCCGACGCGGCGAAAGCACTGTTGTTTTGATCATTTTGATGTTTTAGGTGAAACTTGACAACACCGCTGCACTGTATCAGTAGCGGGGACCAGTTTTTTTCTGTCTAATCGAACAATTATCAATTTTTCTGTAGTAAATAAACGCACAGATTATTAAAAGAAAGCATTGCGATGTTTGTCACATAAATCAAACATTATTTACCGCAATTATTATGATTGCATTTATTTTAATTGTCGTAAATTTAATATTTCATACTGCTGCTTAATTGTTACGCCTATGCTTTTTGCCCTGGTGTAACGTCACAATAGTAATATACTTCATCTTCAAATTTTAGTCGTTTTGTTTTTGTTAATTAACATTTAAAAATCGTTTCTACTTATTTTTTCATCAGAATTCATTCGTGTAATTAGTGAATCTTTATTGTTTAAATTTAGATATTTAACATTTTTAACGCTTTTAAATATACCGTACATTACTTTTTATCATCTTGGTAACACTGCTTGTGCATGCCTTCATGTTGGGCATGTTCCGATATAGACTGTGAGCACTGGACAGTAATGCCAGTATACAGAAATGCGTTCCGATATAGGCTTCCAGTGCACTGTTACAGTGACAGAAAGAAACTAATGACGTCATATTTGCCACCATCTTTGTACTGGGAGCGTATTACCTCTGGGAGGTAAGGCGCTTCCAGTAGTTTCCATTAGATAAAAATGGCAGACATAGCAAGGACACAGACCACACCACAACATGGACCAATATTTTTCTTAAAACTTATAAAAAGCTACAATTCATTAAAAGGATTAAAATGAAAGAAATTGAAACATTGTTATTGCTCTGTTTTACGGTTTTTGTAATTTGTTTGTTACTTAAACCACTAAACACCGTTTTTACTTAAACTTATTCTAAAAGCAGACCTGTTCAATCATGTAAGAGAAGGAACTTTTCCTCATTCTTTTACATTGTGTTCAATCCACTAGGTCTGGATGAATTACAAAATTGTGAAAAACGGAAATAGTAATTTTGAGGTGATTTCTACTCTTAACGTTTCTCTGCAAAAAATATGCATATTCTTATTTTGACATAAATTAACATATACCTAAGCACAACATATACTATTAACAGAGTTTTGGTCGGTTCTGTATGAAACATTTTTTGAATAGAAGAAAATAAAATAAATAAACCACTTTTAAATGTTTCAAAACGAGTATTTATTTAACTCTACAATTGTTTCGGTATTATAATACCTTTCTCAAGAGTAACAGGATTTAGGTATAAATAGATGATAAGCACCGCATTAAATTTAGTAAAATCCTGTTACTCTTGAGAAAGGTATTATTATACCGAAACAATTGTAGAGTTAAATAAATACTCGTTTTGAAACATTTAAAAGTGGTTTATTTATTTTATTTTCTTCTAAGCACAACACATTGGTCACTCGGAACGTTTTCTTGTTAGTAATTTTCATTAGTTAAGATCATGAAATTTTATTAGGTATACCGTTATAAACATTTTTTTATTCTCAAATACATAGTTTAAAAAATTTATTTCCCAAAAATTGCAATATTAAGCCTCATTAAATGTTAAAATCGTGCATTAATACATCTAGCGCCTCTATCGGATAGTGTCTTAATTATTTTTGACAAAAGTACTGAAACAGTACTGAAATACGTTCCGATATATAACAGCCAGTAGTAGATTCAGTGCAAAAATCTCAACCGGAACGGTGTTTACAGTATACTGTGTGACGTAACGTGTCACAGTGCTCACAGTGTATATCGGAACACGGTCGTTGCAAGTCAACTTTCTTAACTAACAGTGAAGTTAATCAGTAGCGGGGACTAATTTATTGCTATTTAATTGAACAATTTTTAAATTTTTTGTAACAAATAAATGATGAGTACATTTAAAAAAGCGTTTTGATGTTTCTCGCATAAATTATACACTATTTACCGCAATTATTATGCTTGTATTTGTTTTATTTATTTTAAATTTAATATTTTGTAATATTACCTCATTGCTACGCCTATGTTTTTTGCCCTGGTCTGCCGTCACTAAAGTAATTTCATTTTGACTTCATATCATATTTTGTTCTTTGTTCGCGTTTGTCTATGGTTCGCGTTAATGCGTTAATCAGCAAGCAGCAAACACTGAGCAAAAGGCGCACGAGGCGCACTTTGTTTTTGTTAAAATTTAAAAAAATTGTGTATTTGTTTCTTTTTTCAAAATTTATTAGTTAATTGCTATCGTTGAAAAATTATATGCTACATATTTAAAACAGTATAATTTAAATTTATAAATGTTATTCATTTTCTTTTCTATATACTATAAAGAATTTTATTTCAAAATTGTGTTTCTATAAATCTTAAATTTTTCGTCTAACATGTTATAAATTGTAACACCATATAAGGATTTTGTCCTCAATTGTCTCGATCATCATAAATTTTAGGAAGTTCATCATTGCGTGTTTATGGTATTTCTAACAATAAGTCATACAGTCATAGTCATGCCTAGCAAGTTTTGTTAATAATGTGAATCATCATTTAACGAAAAACGATCAAAATTCTTTTATTCGTATTCAGAAAAGTATAAGACCTCTGTTAATTTAATCATTTCCGTAATTATAAGTTAATTAACTAGCTGAGTATAAAATATAATTGTGATTTTTTTAATAATTAGTTAACAAGCAGTTCAACAGAAAAAGCGTTTTTAAATGGGTAGACCGTAGACAAGTAAATACCATTATCTGTCCCACCAGTCTGCCAGTTGTGATCGGTTGTGATTGTGATACAAATACAAGTTTTTGGTTTTGTGAAACGCAGCGGTGATCTCATCATTTCTTATCGCAGTCGAATTCACTCGAATTATTTTACCTGTGCTCTCGTGCTACCTTTCAAAAGTCAGTTTGTTTTAAGTGGTTTTATTGCTTTTGTAATCAACAGGATTGAAATTTTAATGCATCAGTTTTAATTTTGGTAAGTTATTGTTTCGTGTTTCTACCTAAATTTTTAATAATAAAATTAACACTTAAACAATAGTAAAATCGAAATTAATACATAACCTACAAAAATCTGTTTTTTATTTAAGTAAATTATTTAAAATAAATTTATTCAACGTGTTTGGTACATATTGTATATTTAGTTTACAAAGATTGATATTTTCTTTATTTATTTAAATGGTGTTTATTGTGTGTATTTTTTTTGTATGAAATCACATCATTTACGATTTGGTTTATTACAAGAATGACCACATACTTTAGACCCACCCATACCCTCATTTATAAATATTTTATTATAATTATTGTGGTCTTTGTAAAACGAAATTTTCAGAATTAATTTATTTTTGTTTTTAGTGATAAGAATTTAATTTTGTCGGCGTGATTAAAATAGCTGTAATTCAGGTATATAATTTAATTTTGCCAAATATCTACCTAATTTGCAACAGTTCACAAAAATAACATTTTTTTTTGTTATAAAGCTTTCGACAGTCAATTTCTGTCATCCTCAGACAGAACAATTCAATTAGCAGTGACTTATAAAATAAGTACCTAAATTATGATCGAAATCGACTGTCGAAACATAACGTGTTATTGTTGATTATTGGCAATTTACTAAAAACATAAAATCTATTTTTCTGACTAAGAAAAGATACAAAATACAATTTATAAAATTTAATTTTGTCATTAGTCGACTACAGTCCACTTTGTAATAAAATAACGTTGCTTTATTGAACTGTTATCCATTATTAGCAAAATTGAATTTTAGAAATTATAAAAATAATCAGAGACTTACCCCTATTACCACAAAAGCTAATAAAACAGTCTCGCGTTGATAATGCCTACATTAAAAGTGGGCGAAACACGTGTCCGCTAAATATTAGTTTTTGTGGTAATAGGGGTGTCTCTTTAATTAATTATTTTTATAATTGTACCACAGTCTCCAATAAATATTCTCGTTAGAAATTATGTTTACTAAAATACCACAGACAACATGTGAACGCGAGATAGCTGAAATTTAGGTTCAACACCAACAATGATCCTTCAGTACGACACCTATCGGCAGATAGAACCACAAAATTTTGGCTAACTCCTGCAGATGGCGTTCACATGTTGTCTGTGGTATCTTATTGAACTAGATATGTCGTATCTACGTATGACGTACTGATGAGAGCTACAGAGCTAGAAATCGCGATCGATTATTATTCTTATATATTTCGTCATGTCAAAAAAAAAGTATAAAAATTAATTTCTAGTAAATTTTAAAAAACATGAATTTCTTTTATATTTTATTTTGCATCATCATAATAAATTGAACTCTCCAATTAATATTTTCTCAATTATTTTTCGAGGTCATAAACTCATAAACTGTTTTGCTTTGGTTTGCAGGATTTAAAAAATAAATAAATATTTAAATTATGATGCATACGATGCACATATTTCTGACATAATAGTTTATTTTGTAATAGTAACTAGAACTTGTTAATTGTTTATGTTAACACATATTTTGTATACAGGGCGATTTTGTATGTACGGCCATAAGACGTAAAGCTAAAAAAAAATTAAAATTATAATTGGACGTTATTATTTTAGGTTTTTCTGTAATCTATAAATGAAGAACTGTTTCCTGTATTGTATATATATGTATATATATATATATATATATATATGTATTTGAGACCCTCATAACAAGCCCATATTCAAAATTTATTTATTTCCGGCAAATTTTCGTGTTTAAGTCGCAGAGCTTCATGTGTGTATCATATTTCAACTTAATCGGTCCAGTAAAAACGAAGAAAGAAAAATAAATTTATGTTTGTGTTAAAATAAATTCAAGAAATAAATAATACATTTGGTTTTGTGAAACAAATTGAATTTATTTTGAATAATGTTTCACCAAGAGTTAAGCCAGAACACAATTAATATTATTAATTGTTAACATTATTTATAGAACACACTGTACACGTTACATTATCGGTTTTATTGTTAGATGCGTTGATATTAATTAAATACATAATTTAAGAACAAAAAATGTAAAAAAAATCATTAATTACTTATTTATAAAATAAAAGCAGCTATTATTTATTAATCTTATTTGTTATAACATGTCACAATTATCAGGACGATGTATGACATGTTTGTTGATGATAAATATAAATTGACAAGATTATTATTTTTATATGCGATGTTACTGGTAATTGAATAATTTAATTGGAGTCACTTCGTTCAGTACATCGTTCCATGCAATCGCAAACCACAATTGTGCAATTACAAAAATGTTAAAAAGTGAATATGTACGCAAAAATTTACCTTATTTTTACCCTCCTCAAAATTATTTAAATATGAATTTATTTACTTAATAATCTCTTGAATGTTATATTATATAATTGTGTATTGTGTTATCGTCTGTAGCTTTATTTGTGGCTATTGTAGTAGCTTTAAAAATTGTTTATTTAGTTTTAATTATTTTTCATGTTTTAGGATAAAATTATGGACGATTTGGATAAACATTTGGCCGAATTGCAACTAATCAATAGCATCGATTTGCCGCCGAATCCAAGTTCGGGACAGTATGGAACGTTGGGGAAAAAATTCGGACCAGCTGTGCCCCCAAAACCCAAAAAGACACAACCTCAGGTAAACATATTGTACTATAGTGTTCGTGGGTTTATTAAAAATTTATTTACAATATTAAAGTACAGGAACACAATTTATATATACTTATTTAATAATAACTATTTAAAAACACTATTAATTAGTACTGAACTTAGCTTACTATTTATTTATAACACTCATTTATATATGCGCGTCTCTATTTATTTGCCTTTTCATGTCTAACACTGTCGATTTATTTCGGATGTTACCACTGTCATGGTCAATTTATTACTAACTAACTCGGCGTACGTCTCTCGTCACTTTTATAGCATCATAGAACAGTCGGGAATAAGTCTGGAATATTTGAAAGATTGTTTACATTTTCGGCGAACCGCTTAATTACTTTCTTGGAAGGCAGGTACGAGACACACACCTACAAACACACGCATACACTGGCGAAAACCGCCCGCGGCTAGTTGAGCCGCCGGCATGCAACACATGCAAGTGTACCCGATCGCACACAAGCATGCTCGTGTTCGCTACAGTACTTTAAATTGATTAACCGTCGAAACAAAATTAATTTCTGGCTTTACATATAAATGATCATAAATAGGTTTTTCTTTAGAGAAAGTGGCTTAAAAGGACTTTGTTGTTTTTCAACACCTTTTTTTCTACAAATAATTTAATTTAATAATTTAACAGTTTGAAAGCATTTTAACTTTCTAATTCGTTAGGTGCCACATTCAACGAACGTTAAAGTTGCAACAGAACCGTCTTACTCCTCCCGTTTACAAAGTCCGCACTTGTACTTCAACCTGCCTCCCCAGTCGACTCAAACTCAACAACAATCGCCTCCCACGAACAACTCAAACCTGACGCGTTCGAACTTACACTCCCATTCCACCCTCACATACTCCAACGTCTCCCAAAAAAACAACACAGATCTGCAACAGCACTACTCCAATTATCCCCCCGAACCATCGGACTCGGGGCTGTCTTCCCACCATCCCGTTTCCAAATCCGTTTCTCCCACTTTATCCCGCCCAACATCGAACATGTCCCACACGGCCTATCGCGGTTCGAACATGTCGCACAACTCCGATCTCACGATCAGTTCGAACTTGCCAAGTTCGACGCTGAGCAATTCGAACTTGTCGTTGGCGACGAACCCCCCGAACGTTGCCACGTACGCACCGAAACCCTACACGAAACCCGAGCAGCATCACGTCACTTATAGCAACGTGCAAGTTGGTGGAACGGGAGGTGGACCCATAATTAACTGCGACGGGCTCATCTACAGCAACCTGGTACATCCTCCCAGAGAAGGGGTCATTTATAGTAATATTCCTGCAGCCGGGAACGGAATCTACACGAGTGCCGGTTAGTTTTTTTGAAAGTTAACAAATCGTAAGTAAGTAAGTAACGAAAGCACACGGACTTTGTTTCCGTAGCAGATGATTTGCCTCCTCCTCCACCGCCTCCCCCGGAAGTGGCCATAGGCGACTACGCGCCTTGTACAGTCAACACGAATCTTCCACCCCCTCCCGAAGATCTACCGCCTCCTCCATCGCCGGTTAGTTCGAGTTACAGCGAGTTACGTAGGGCGACACATCCGGGTCAGGATTATCCGAATTACGGCCTCGGTTCTCAGGTATTTTGCACATTCGGGATACTAAAAATGTATTTTTGAATCTCGAATGGATTGTTTTTTTTAGTCTTCGTCGACGTACGAGTCGATTTACGAGCCGATCAATCCGAGACCGCCGAGTCAGATGTCGTCGCGATCGAATTATTCGCTCTACGCTCCTTACGTGAGCACTGGCAGCAATGTTTCGGTTCCGAGTCAGTCTGCCAGCAGGATTGGGGTGCCGAAGGAACAAGAGGTGGACGTGCTGACCGATCTGTTGGTTCAGGGAATGCAGGACAACGTCGAGGTTGATTTTTATGGGATTTGCGTGAAGTGTGGCGAAAAGGTGCGTTCAATTATTTCGTTAAAGAGGACGGATTGTTATTGTGGTTTTAGGTCGTCGGGGAGAACAGCGGCTGTACCGCCATGGATAAGATCTATCATACCAAGTGTTTCACGTGCCATCAATGTGCCGTCAACTTGCAGGGGAAGCCCTTTTATTTGTTGGACGGTAAACCGTACTGTGAGGAGGATTATTTGGTAAGTGCGTTGAGTATGTGTGCTTTTTCGTATTGTAACTCGATTAAGGACGTTATTAGAACACGTTGGAGAAATGTAGCGTGTGTATGAACCCGATTCTGGACAGGATATTGCGTGCGACTGGGAAACCGTACCATCCGAAGTGTTTCTGTTGCGTGATCTGCGGCAAAAGTTTGGATGGAATCCCGTTCACTGTTGACGCTACCAATCAGATACATTGCATAGAAGACTTTCACAAGTACGTGCAGTAAAGTTGTTTTATCTGTTAGTCGTCCGATAACGGGCCCGCTTTTCTTTACGTAAACGTTGGAGTGCGTTCAGAAAGGCAGAGTGTGGGTAGAGTGGTTTTTTACCCAGGGGAAAAAAGTCACGTGACAGAGCGTATCTGGGGTGTAAAAAACATTTCTGAACGGTTTGGGGTGTTTTTGATCGAAATCAGTCGAAGTTGAGTCGAAGTTTGTCGAAGCTGATTCGTTAACCTAACCTAATTTGATTTTTAAATTTGTTTTACCTAAATCAAAAATTAAATACATGATTTTTTTAATTGTGTATTAATTATAACTACAAATCACACAATGTAATAACAAACCGATAACTTTTAATTTAATTTGAAACTATTGCCACAACTATGTATACGATCTTTTAAAGTATTTATTAATTATAAGTACGAATAACAGAAGGTAATAAAAAAATTGTAACTTTTAATTTAAAATTCTGTTAATTTTTGTTTTTTCACAGTTAATAATTAAAATTACTAGTCAATTTTATATTCTAATGACAGTATGAAAACCAAAAAATTGCTTCTTTATTATTTTATCTAAATCAAGAATTAAATTATTATTTTAACTGTTAATTAATTATAAGTACAAATTTCATAACATAATAAAAAAGCCGTAACTATTAATTTATAATTCTGACCACTTTCGTTTTCTTCACAGTATATAATTAAAATTATTAGTCAATATTATGTTCTATTTATATGAAATTGATAAACGAGACTTTTTACTAGGTTTTTTTCTAGTCTACGCTAGGTTAAGTTAACGTGAAATGACTTAAAACATGAAACAAATTTCAAACAACCACGCTAGTGCGCAAGTCGGGCGTTTTTTAACCACCTCATACAGGTAGGTAAAATTTTAACACGGGATACACTCTGGGTAAATTTTTTATCATTTCTGAACGGACACTCCAGTGTCACACCAGCTGTCAATTGCATTTCTGAACGCATTTGGGCGTTTAGAGGTATATCTTTTACCCTGGCGTGTTCATTTCTGAACGCACTCTTGCGTCTGCGTGGACACCGCGGTAAATTTAAAAGATATTAATTACTTATTTTTTTTTTCTATTAAAGAAAATTCGCTCCAAGATGTTGCGTGTGTAAGCAACCGATTATGCCGGAACCGGGAGAAGAAGAGACCGTCAGAGTGGTTGCACTGGACCGTAGTTTTCATATACAATGCTATAAATGCGAAGTGAGTAATTCTTTTTTTTAAGTCATTTCGTTTAATCAATATCTGTGTGTGTATAAAGCTTTTTTGGCACTGTTGTTGTTCGTGTTCTGTGAATTTAAAAAAAAATTTTTTCCCCGTTTTTCCCCAATTTTTTGATCTTTATTTAACATTTAGTGACAATGAAAAGTCGTAAGTAAATATTTGTTTTAGTGCCGTTTCTTTCGTCTTTTTTTTGGCGCTCGTTATATAATTTTTTTTGTTTTTCTACAATGCGTTTTCCAGGATTGCGGCTTAGTGTTGTCCTCGGAGTTAGAAGGACGTGGCTGTTATCCCCTGGACGATCACGTGCTGTGCAAAAGCTGCAACGCCAAAAGAGTGCAGGCCCTCACCAGACACATGACCACTGAGCTGTGAGACATCTTTTTTACTTTTAATAATATCAAAAAGAAAAAAAGCAGTCGCTCATGTTTTTTTTGTCAATTTTTTTGTTATATATATATTTTTTTATTTGATTAATAATGCTGTCGCCAAGTTTATATTCGTTCGTAATTGTATCTTATTTTAAATATTTAATCGCTTCTTAACCCTTATTATTAGTAAGCGCCGATAGATGGAGCACGTAACGCAACGACGACGTTTGATTGTCTTTTTCTAATTGTTAGAGTGACAAATGATTTACAACAATGTTCGCAACAAAGGTTTTCGAGTGCGTTCATTTGTCGTCTTGCAGTTTTTTTTTAGAGCAACAATTGACGTACAACAAAGTTCGCAACAGTAGCGTTCGGATGCATTTGTTTGTTAGCAACAAATGACTTACAACAATGGATTTTAGGTGCATTCATGTGACTTTTCGTAATTGTTAAAACGACAATTGAAGTACAACGGGTGCGTTCCTATCTACATACCGTTTTTAAATGATATCAGCAATGAGATTTAATTAAATTAATAAAGTTAGAGATAAAAATTAGTCGCCGACGGAATTTTGAAAACGAATAAAAAGAATATTCAGGAAGTTAAAAAAAAAAAGGAAAGGATTTAGATAATACATTTTTCAATTAAACCATTCAAATTATTGAAGTAAATGACAACGTTTCGGTCCTTTTACGGCCCTTACAACTCGAAAAAGTTCATCTGACCTCTACGTCGAAGCAATTTATCTAATAATATGTATTATTAAATGTAGGAACATATAAAAAATAACAACAGCAGCAACAATGACGTTTGATTGTCTTTTTGTAACAATTGCCATACATACAAAAATGTTCTTGACAAAGGTTTTCGGGTGCGTTCATTTGTCATCTTGCAGTTTTTTTTAGAGTAACAACTGACGTACAATAAAGTTCCCAACAATAGTTTTCGGATGCGTACATTTGTCTTTTCGTAATTGTTGAAGCAACGAAATTTACGTGTTTATAAAGGTTAAGAGGTGTTTAAAATATATTATGAAGGTCGTGCTAAGGCTTTTAAATATGTTAAGCGTACATATAATAATATATAATGAAATGGCTCACAGTTAAATAATGTTTACCAATAGAAGACTGTTATGGATTTATTAATTTATGATATAATTATAAATGTTTTATTATTAAAATAAGCAAATTTTTTATACATACGTATGTATTACGTTCATAAGTACTTATGTTTTTTTACTAATATCTGCAGACTTTTTTGTTTTCCTAAATAATTCAGCATAAGTAACTTTGAGGCATTTTTAAACAGAAATGTTTTTTAAACATTTTTTTCTACTTTATCTAATTATTTAACAATTATCTTATAATTCCTTTTAACTTTATTTAACTGTCTTATATAATATTTGGGCCTTTTTTACATTCCTCTGTTATAAACGAACGCTTTTGCTTATGTTACACTTTTTCCATTAATTACGTAAGCAGTGTGCCAGTTATAGGTGCTGATTGTGATTTTTTTTATTAATTAATTACATAATAATATTAATATTATTTACATACACGTATATAAATAAATAATAAACCATTTTAAGGATGGTAGTTTTTATCAAAGTTCCCAAGCACGATATACAATAAATTAATACATTTTGAGATAAATACCCAAAGGCACATGTATTTTTTCAATAAAAATATGTTACAAAAATTTGAAAATCAAAGTTTCCCTTGAGCCTTGAGCTTCTGCCTGAGCGATTCCGGCATCTCTGGCGGAGGAGGCCGTGGCATTCTTGTAAATACCTAACATTGAAAAAAGAAAAGTATTCAAAATATAATAGAACTCGAAATAATTTGATCTCTATGACTAGGAAATTTATGTAATCGTACATATGTATTATAATGTAGATACGTATAAACGATACAATAGAAGCAACAATGCCGACGTTTGATTGTTTTTTTGTAATTGTTACGAGTAACAAATGATATACAACAATGTTCGCAACAATGGTTTTCGGGTACTTTCATTTGTCGTCTTGCAGTTTTTTAGAGTAACAATTGACGTACATCAAAAATTGCAATAATAGTTTTTCAGGTGCATTCATTTCGTCTTTTCGTAATTGTTGAAGCAACGAATGACTTGCAGCAATGGGTTATTTCGAGTGCATTCATTTTTCTTTTCGTAATTATTGAAACAACAAATGACGTACAACAAATGACGTACAGCAATCATTTTCGGGTGCGTTTGGCTGTCGTTTTATAATCGATGAAACTTTCTTTGTTTTTGCGCATTTTTTAAACGATTTTAGTTTTATATTTACTTATATCACCCTTTATCATTTAACCGGGTAATAAAAACCATTTCGGTACCTTAAATGAGTCGTATATAAACCATTGCAGTGCGGTGAGGGTTCCGATCATAATTATTCGGGTGACAAGTCCGCCCCACACGCCCGTGAAGCCCAGTTTTTTGAGAATGTCCACGGCGGACGATCCTTTCTCTTTATTCAATTTCGATATGACCGTATCGGCCGGATGGCTGACAATGGCACAAAACACTCCAGCGATATATCCGGCTACAAACGTGACCAAGAGCTGTTCCAATTTCGTGCACGCCTCCCGGGGCTTCGGCACGACGTGTTTATAAAGTAACTCCACAGTTTTTTCGAAACACGCGAACTTCATCATCGTGTACGGTATTTGACGCAACCATAAGGGCACAAGACCTTGAACAAAAAATTAAAATATAAAAGACTAAAGTTTTTTCGGTAATTGTACGTTTTAATAACTCCCACATCTCGATTCAAAATTGAGAGTTTTGAGCATGAGAATTAATTTATTAATTAATTTTAAACAGAGACCTCTATAGAAGCCGCCAAAGCCTTCCTGTTGTATTATTTTAGGCCAGGCCTCTCTAAGGGTTTCGGCGAAGCCGGGGATGGTTTGAATTTTAACTTTAGCAGCTTCCATCGGTGCCAAAGCAATGTCGGCGAAAAATTCCCCCGATGCGCTTGCGCACAAATATAACCACGTCCTGTAGAGATAGGCGGCTTCGTCTCCCATCATATCGTGATAAACAACCTAATAACAAGCAAAATTAATACACTTTTTTCTATTAAACCTCTACAAGGTCTCTCATAATCTTTTAGAGTACATTGTTAACTGCACTGAAAGTCGAATTTGAAAACTATATGTCCGTATCATCACGGGCTATCATCAGTTTTAAGCGCATGCGCAAAGCCAATTTCCGACCATTGGGTATGTTCTAATCTCGGGCAGTCGAAAATTGACTTTACGCATGCGCTTACAACTGATGAGAATAAAGTGACGAAGTCCTGGTAATGTAGATTTTTTCGTGTACTAAAATTTAACAGCAAACTGATTATTTAAGTAACAAAAACTATAAAAAATGACAATTTTTTTGTTTCTTGCTTATATGATAGGCTTATATTTAGACAACCAGCCAACCAAGCGAATTAAATCCAATAGACAATTTGTAAACAGTTGATTGTTGAATTTGTCACTTGTTGAAACTTCATTATTAATAAATAATACACTAGTAAACGTTTCAAGAATGTCTTTCTTCGCCTGAAGAAGCTATTGTATAGCGAAACAATTGTAGCGACAACAATAAAACTCTTGAAACGTTTACTAGTGTATTATTTATTAATTTGTAAACAATTAAAAAACCTACAAAGTGGTTTTTACAAAAGTCAAATTGGACGATTCTTTAGTGAGAAAAGTCGAAAAAACGACAAGAAAAAAACATTACTTTAAAAATTCATATCTCGGGTAATATAAAATATTAAGAAAAAATATTCTGGCGAATTATAGCTACTGAAGAGCACTTTCAAACGAGCCCCAAGGGAATCCCCTACCTTTAGTAGTTTTTGCGTAATTACAATATTAGAAATTTAGGGCATTATTTTGTTTATGTCACCGTATTAACAAAGAAAGTGCAATTTTAATTTTGTAAACGGTTTCTGAAAGTAGAGATAATAGGCTACAATTCCTATATCTCAATTTTTTAAATAGAGCTGTTGAAATGTGTTTAAAATGCTTCCGAACTAAGAGCAAAACGGATCAACTGGCGGCCGAAATTAAACGAAGCGGCGGTTGTTAGGGGTTACAATCGCTTCGTTCTGTTCCGAACGCTAGTTGATCCGTTTCGCGCTGACTTTGGGAGCATATTTAGCACATTTCAAAAGCTTTATTCCAAAAAACTGAAATAGAAGAATTGTAGCCTATAATTTCTACTTTCAGAAACCGTTTACAAAATTAAAATTGCACTTTCTCTGTTAATGCGGTGACGTAAACAATATAATGCCCAGAATTGCTAATATTGTAATTATATAAAAACTACTCAAGCTAGGGGATTCCCGTAGGGCTCATTTGAAAGTGCTCTTCATCAGCTATAATTTTCTAGAATATTTTTTGTAAATATTCAATATTACCCGAAATATGAATTTTTAAATAAATGGTCTTTTCTTATCGTTTCTTCGACTTTTCTCGCTAAACAATCCTTCAATTGGACTTGAAAAAAAACATTTTGTAGTTTTTTTAATTGTCTACAATTTGTCTATTGGATGTAATTCGCTTTGTTGGCTGGTTTTCTAAATACATATAAGCAAGAAACCCAAAAATGATCATTTTTTATAGTTCTTTGGCGATGAGATGCTGTTGGGGGATGTACCGAGAATTCTATTAGTATAGGATTGGTTTTAAAGAATGGGGTAGACCAAAACTTGATTTCTAACTAAAAAAATCCGTGTTTTAATTTCTTACTTTAAACAGTTCGTACAGTCCGAATTTTCCGAAGCCTTGCATAGAGTAACCAATATAGGTGGGAGCCCATCCCCTCGTCAGTCCCGCAATTCCTTCTTCTTTTATCGTTATTTTAAGGCCATAAATGAGATTTTTATATTTGTCAGGATCTACTTGCAATCTACATTTCACCAGATCTAATGGCGTCACCATGGTATGCGTTGTGCCACATGAGAATATACCTGTTTATCATTAAATTATTTCGTAGTTTATTACATCAAATAATACAGAGACGGATAAAGGAAGGGAACACCGCTCTTACTCATATTCCCTCCCTATAATTTTTATATAATTTCTATTTATTTAATGACCCCCAGTTCTTATTTAAGTGAGATTTTGCTTGACCCCTGCACCCATTTTAAGTTTAAGTAAATAACGGGGCGAATATTTTGCTTCGGTTTCAACGACTTACCCCCAATCCCACATAATAGAAAGTACTTAGGACTGCCAAATTCGCAGCTATAATTTCCTGAACCGCCATTGGCAGAGGCTGCAGCTATAGTTCTTCCAGGAACCAAATTTTTTACAACTTTCGATTCCAGTATGTTGCTAACTTTAGGTTTTTCTTGTTCATTACTAATGGTTGACGTGGTTGTTTGATCGCTGCTTTTGCCAATTTTGTTAGTGATTCCAAATAATGAGCTTAAAATCATTTTCGTACTTTAAAATGTATCTAAAACAGTGTGCGGTTTTAGTTTTTAGTTTTTAACGTTTGTGACAGGTATTTTATGTAAAATATTACTCACATTTTAGAAATTTCGTTTTAGTTACCTATATGATAATTAATGACATAATGAAAACGTCATTTTTTAAAAAATCGGATCGAAAATGTGCCAAATTTTTACTTGAATTAAAATATATTAAAGAAATAGGTACATGAAGTAAAAAACCTGAGACTTATAATAGTTTCAAGTTGTACATTTTATTTACAAAGAAAAATCACAATATAATTCATTTTTAGTATCACAAAATTAAAAATGTCTTAAATTCCTAATATCGTAATTACGCAAAAGCTACTGCAGCTAGGGGTTTCGTGCAGGGCTCGTTTGAAAGTTCTCCTCATTAGTTATAATTTGTCGAAATATTTTTCCTTAATATTCTGTATTACTCGAGATATGAATTTTTAAAAAAATCATCATTTCTTATCGTTTCATGGACTTTTCTCGCTAAAAAATCGTTCAATAGGACTTTTGAAAAAACCATTTTGCAGTTTTTTTAATTGTCTACAATTTTTCCATTGGATGTAATCCGCTTCGTTGGCGAGTATTACAAATATAAGCAAGAAACAAAAAAATATCATTTTTTTAGTTCCTGGTACGTAATGGCACAATCGCTTTGGCATTGTGTTAGCCATAAGACTCGACTATAACTAGGTAAAAACTTCAACAGTTTTACAATGAATTTCATTCATATTTTAAATACTTATAACTGAAAATTAATCAAATTAGCTTCTGAAATACTCCGATTTATCGTCACCATACGACGCCAATATCCCTTTTATATCGTAGTTCTAGATATGTAAAGAAAGTCATCAAAAAAGTATAATTTTTTACGTTTTTTTTTTAATTCAAGGCATAAATACGTAGATTAATATGCCTTTTTGAACCTTTGAAGACGAAATCGCCACTTACTCAGCTAATTAGAGTCCATTGTCCACAAAAATGATTCATTTCCCTTTTTTCCCCGTTGTTTATTATATTAAGTTGATTGTAATTCAATGTTGAATGTATACAGAGTGACCCAAAGTCAAAATATGCTAATGGATCGAAAGGTTATAAAAAACAGAAAAATTGTGATTTTTGATCGTTCGGGTTGCGGTAGTGATTTTTTTTTCTATAAATTAAATTATCTCAAAAACAGTTCATCTTAGACGTACAAGTTGGTTACCAAACTTATCTTAAAATTTAATGTTTTATTCGAATTATAACCGGAAATATGAATTAAAAATACGTCAGTGATAGAATTAAAATTTTATTTCCAACATATATTATCGACTAACATATATTATTATAAATAATGGTACACTGGGCAGAAATTGTCTTTCTAATAGGCAAAACCGAGAGACGAATTGATATCAGAACGAATAATTTGGATTTTGAATACTGAGCGCGTATGAACTAACTCTCTTTTCTGATCTTGAATTTACGATACATATTTTAAAAATGACGGGACAAAGTTCCTAAACGTTTTTAATTTATATTCAATTAAATTTGTTCTATTAATTTCCTCCCTCTGCTGCAAGTTTCTTCTTGAGAGACTCCGGCATTTCCGGAGGTGGTGGACGTGGCATCCTCATCGCAACCTAAACAAAAAATTCATTACGCATCCAAATTAATCGCTTTATGTTAACTAATCGTAAATACCTTGAATGCATCATATATGAACCACTGAAGGGCTGTTAAGGTACCGATCATGACAATCCTAGGCATGAGACCCTTCCACATTCCCATGAATCCTAAGCTTTTGAACGCTTCGAGAGCCGTAGAACCTTTTTCTTTGTTCAATTTGGAGACGACGGTATCGGCGGGGTGACTGACGATGGCGCAGAAAACGCCCGCGATGTAACCGGCCGCGAAGGTCACAATCAGCTGCTCGCCCTTCGTGCAGTCCGCACGGGGCTTCGGCACCACGTGTTTGTACAAAAGTTCTACGGTACGTTCGAAACAGGCGAACTTCATCATGGTGTACGGGATCTGTCGCATCCACAGGGGCACCAGACCTTTTAAAAAAAGGCAACGCCGTTGTTATAAAAAATTGTGATACAAAGTTTGCGATTTACAGTTAAAAAAATAAATTCGTTTACCAGTCTAAGTATATACATACTAGAAAATATTCTAATACGCCACTAGATTACCCTTAAATTTACATCGAAAAGATACACGTTTTTTACGAATAACTCAAGAACTATACGTTTTATCGGAAAAACTAATATAACAAAAATGAAGCTTATAAAAAAATAAAGAAATTAAGTGTTTTTTGTTTTTGCTGTAGATGCAAAAGTAACAGAGTTATGGCTCGTTAAAGTTTCCTCGTTGTTCGTCGAGAACATAAACCGCGCCATTCAACGTTAAATGACGGTTAAACTGTAACTTTCTCGAGATACACTCATTGAATCTTATTTAAAGTGCTTAAAAAGACTTTTAAAATGAACCCTAGTAAAAGTTTTTTGGATGAAAACTGAGCGTATTAGGATAAGAATAAGGTCGGTTGTACGAATTTTCGGAGAAAAATGAGCACTCAAAGCAACGGCTTTTTTACAGAAAATGAAATTAATCGTAATCATAGTTCCCTCTAAGCTCTAACTTTGTGAAAGTTGCTCAGCCATTTTTGTATTTTGTGCACAATTTTTTTAAATTATTTTATGAAATAATTGTAACTAAAAAAGACAAAAATCCAAATTTCACAAAATAAATGTTGAAATATTTTGACATTTAAAAAGATTGATGAAGATAATACGTCCAAATGTTACAAAAGGGTTGTAAAAATCTCGTGCAGGTACCAGCTACCCAGCCTAACAGGAACGGGATTCTGAATTCTGCAAAAATTTTTGTTTTGAGAGAGAGCGGTAAGTTACCAGATGTTAAACCATAAATACTGAACAAAGTATATTACCCTATAAACGTTCAAAAAAAAGAATATTTCTTAAGGCTCCCCTACAACGTTAAAGAGCATTGCTTTTTTGGATGCATGCCAAGTTTTGTAGTTTGATTCAAAAGTGCAAATATTGAAGAATTAATATAAACTGTTGCAAATTTTGTTGAATTTCTGTATCATTGTTACATAAATACATATAACAGTATATTATTATTATTATTATAGTTGTGTTTATAAAACATAAACATAGAAGCACTATTTGTGAAACTGCATTTTAAAAATGAAAAAAACAAAATAAAAAACAGAAAGTTTCACTAAAATTTATTCGAGAACTTCGACAAATTTGCTTCGACCCAAACGAAGTCATTTAAGGAGGAATACAGAAATTTGTCGAGGTTATGGAATAAATTTTAGTGAAAATTTCTGTTTTTTATTTTTCCGTTGTTATAAAAGTAAATATTAAAACATAAATTTTATAATAGCTCGCCCTAATTAGGCACATATCTGCATATGAGCATTATTTATTTTAGATAAAAATGTCTAAACGAAAATTAAACTATTACGAAAATATTGACAATATTAAACAATAATGTAGAAATCCTTTTCCTGTTCATGTATATTAATTAAAATACTTCAAAAAGTAATTATTAAAAAAACTATGGCACCGGACCACCCTCTTCTTGCACACTTATATACGTTTCGAAAATTTTTACTACTATACAATTTTGTACCGCGCAGTCAACATAAAAATTAGAGGGAACATTGATCGTAATCCGTCTACAATTTACTTAATTTATGTCCCAGTAATATGTTCTATAAGTTTTACCGGTTAGGAATGTTTATTTAAAATAAAAAACCTGATCAAAGTGTAAAATGTAATTTTGAAATTTCGTTAAAAATGACATTTAATGCCCATTATTTCGAAAACTAAAGAAATTAACAAAAAACGTCAAGATACAAAAGTTTTGGGTTGCTTTTTACTGAAAATATTTCTTTTTTAAAATTCTTCTAGCTAGAAAATTAACTGAGATATGGCCATCTCAACATTGTACTGTAGTATGACAACCTCCCTTTCTAAAACACTTTAACCTCGTAAATATTAAAATCAAAGGGTTTAAGATAATTCTAATTATTATGACCTTGCAGCTCTTGAACTTCTCTTTGTAGTGATTATTGTAAATTACTTTTTGTTGTGTTATCTGGATTAAAATCGATTAGCGATACTACCCCGCCAAAAAAAAATTAAGGTAGACATTTTAAAGAGAATTTCAAGGACTACAATATCATAACGATTTAGAATAAGCTTCAACCCTTTGATTTTAATATTTCCGGGGTTAAAGTGTTCAAAAAAGGAAGGTTGTCGCACTACAGTACAAACTTGAAATGGCCATATCTCAGTTAATTTTTATCCTAGAAGAATTTTAAAAAAAGCAATATTTTCAGCAAAAAACAACCTAAAAATTTTGTGTCTTGAGGTTGTTTGCTAATTCCTTTAGTTTTCGAAATAATGGACATTAAATGTCATTTTTAACGAAATTTCAAAATTACGTTTTACACTTTGATCACGTTTTTTATTTTAAATAAACATTTCTAACCGGTCAAACTTATAGAACATATTACTGGGACATAAATTAAGTAAATTGTAGACGGATTACGATTAATTTCATTTTTCGTAAAAAAGCCGTTGCTTTGTGTGCTCATTTTTTTCTCTGAGAATTCGTACAACCGACCTTATTCTTATCCTAATACTCGTTTTAAAGGTCTTTTTAAATAAGATTCTATGAGTATATCCCGAAAAAGTTACAGTTTTACCGTCATTTAACGTTGAATGGCGCGGTTTATATTCTCGACGAAGAACGACAAAACTTTAACGAGCCATAACTCGGTTACTTTTGCATCTACAGCAAAAACAAGACACTTAAGTTCTTTGTTTTTTATAAGCTTCATTTTTGGTTATATTATTTTTTCTGATAAAACGTAAAGTTCTTGAGTTATTCGTAAAAAATTGTTAATAAATTCATTTTTTGGAATAAATTTATTCCTCCAACTTTCCATGATCGCCAAATTATTCTTTTTTCTTTGCAAATGATTTCACTGTGCTCCGAAAAGCGTCGGCATCTTCTATCTAAACCTTAAATAATTACCTTTGTAGAATCCTGAAGCGCCTTCTTCCCTTATTATCCTGGGCCAGGCCTCTCGAAGGGTGTTAGCGTACCCCGGGTTAGTTTGAATTTTGACCTTTGCGGCCTCCATGGGAGACAAAGCAATATCAGCAAAGAATTCTGCGGAAGCGCTGGATGCCAAATACAACCAAGTTCTGTGGAGGTAAGACGCCTCTTCGCCAATTACATTTGAATAAAATACCTAAAATTAATACAACATAATTATGGGGACCCTTTTAAAGGCTGAAGGTCCGAAAAATGCTTTGAAATGTTTTAAACTTATTCCTTTAAGAGCCGAAAAATACAAGAAAACACTCAGGATTTGCTATGAGTGATCTTAAGCTTAACGAAATATTTTACTTTGAAATTTACAACTCTTTAATGACTGTAAAAGTCCCAAATTTTTTGTTCTTTATTTTTTTTTTTTATTATTTTAATTGCCAATTCCTCGATTGTCCTCGTTTCTCCTTAATTATAACACTAATTAAACACTTATACAACATTGTACATACTGACCTTAAAGACTTCATAAAGTCCAAATTTGCAGAGTCCCTGGGCGGAATAGCCGAAGAAAGTTGGCGCCCAGCCCTTGGCCAGACCCCTAGTGCCATCTTCTCTAAGTGTCACCTTGAAGCCGTTCAGTGTGCCCTTGTACTTCTCCGGGTCGACTTGGATACGACATTTGACGAGATCGAGCGGAACAATGGCAGTGTGGGTGATACCGCACGACAGGATTCCTACACAAACACCAAACTAAGGTAACAACCCCGCTTATTATTTCCAAAAGGTATTTTTTTCTCCTTTAATACGACATCAAAAATAATAATCGAGATGTCATTTTAAAGATCACGTCTCTTGCAAATGAAAGATAAACGAAAAGTTTAAAATTAATGTATTCGTAAAAAAACACCAACTTTAAAAAAAATAGTGACTGCGCCATCTAGTGTTGTAGTAGTTTAAATTTTATTCACACACAAGACGTACCTCCAAGTCCGCACAGGGCAAAATATTGAGCGGAAGCGAACTCGCAGCTGTCTCCCTCTGCAACGGCCGCCGCGGCTATAGTTCTTCCGGCCGTCAGTGACTTTACTAATCCTGGTTGTGTAACGGGTTTACAATCTGTCTCTGCCTGACACAAGGCTTTCGGGAATATTGATGCTAACATGTTGCTTTTTTCTAATCAACCAGGATCCTATAGACGGGTGATTCAAGATTGTAAATAGTTTAATATTTTTTTTTTAAGACGAGGGAAGGGTAGACATGAAGTTACCTTTTTATTTATGCTCAATTTCCAAAACTTTTTGAAAAACGGCATTCTTTCGAGGTAGAGTTTAAGGATCAGGAAATACAGGATGCAGCTGTAAGCAAGGATTTACAGGGACATTTTAGAAATATGTAATTATTATTACGTATATGATAAAAATTTTATGTCGCGGCCATTTTTAATTAATTGTAATCGTCGATTATTTTACGATTAATTCAAAGAAATCACGGCTAATCTTTGACCATTTATTTTTGGAGTTTACTCCTTAAAAATTAATATAAGGTTTGTGGTATCAAGAAAATACGAGGAGTAAAATCGAGTGAACGTTAGGGAAGTAAGCGTTACGGAACTAGCGCTGCCACTTCCATAGATATGCCTTCTCCACCCATCTTAGAGTGAACGCGTTAACGCATAGGGAAAGGGAAACGGATATGTATGCCATATACTTAATAATAATATACCGCTAGCACGTTTAGGACAAACGAATCAATAGTAATGCACAAATATACATATGTTTTTGTCTCTGTCCGGTGACTAGAGCGACTGCGTCAACAATCTTACAGCTTAAGCATAACTTAATTATCGTATTATCATATTTTAAAATAATTTACTTCGTCTGTTTATTCTATTATTAACAGTTTCAATTCTTACTCAATTTATAAGAAAAATAATTAAATTAAACAAATATGTTTCATCATTATTACATTTTTTCTAGATATTTTCATTAAGATAAAAATCATAGAACATAAAGTTATCAAGGAGTAAACTCCAATCGCGTGTCGGAGCTGACACACACTTTTTTTAACTCAAAACGGAAAATCGGTTTATTTATCTCGATTTATAGGACCGGTTTTAAAATATTTTTCCTATTTATCAAAATTATTTATAATAAAACGGGACGTATAGTCGCGTTAATTATGCCGAAATTACAGAAATCGGGATTTCCCCGGCAACATCTCCCATTTGATTCGTTGTTGTTTTTTATTTTTTATTTTTTATGTTTTTATAATCCGTTTGCCTTCGCGTTATTATCGTAATCGTTTAACAATACCCGTTTCATCACTAGTTAGAATTTCCGAAGAACCTAACCTAACCTAAGTTATTTTAACTGTCGTAACCTCAGGTAAGCTGTTTCTAAAAATAAGCCATTTTCCCAAAACTACACGGAAACATTCGACAGGACGCTAACCAAACGTAATTTACGAAATTTCACATTTTAATTAATTTGGTTTAAACCCCAGATTTAAATGCTTTAAAACTTATGCTACTTTAATCAGACATTCATAAAATAATACTCTTATATCACTAATTAGGTTTTATTTTTTGCAATGTTTTGAATAATTCTGATCATTCAGGGGTAAAGTATATTATAAATTTCGAAAATGAAATTTCTAATGCATATTAATTAAAGACCGCGATTTTTACTTAGAGTACTTTTAATTTCGGAAACGAATATTTGAACGAACTTTAAAACTAACCTAAAAATTCAACTGTCACAGTGACAGTTCACGTGATAGCGACAGGTTATTTTTATAATAAAATTAACTTTTATTAAATATTTATCGTGTCGTAAACTAATAAAAAATGTTACAGTAAAGATTTTGGAACTTAGCAATAACCTATTGTAAACGTTACACAACTATGAAAAAAAAAAGTAATCTTTTCTTCAAGTTTTATTGCAATATCGGCACACTTTCCATTGTATTTTATTGAATATTTTTCATTGATTTATCCCAACTTAAAGTTAATTAACCATTTAGCACATACCACGAGAAATTTAGTTAAAAATTAAGTACTTACTAGACTTGTGCTGATTACATAAGATGTTCGGTAAATTAGTTTTACAGTCATTTGGAGAAAACATAATTCTTCTTAATTAAAACGCGCACTTTTTAATTAACTAAAGGAATGCAAAAGGGAGAGTACGGGAATTATTTTTTAAGCAAAAACAGGAATAAAAATCAACTTACCGATCTTGACGGCTACAATTTCACAGAGGTTGAATCGGTTAAATTCGATGTACTACGACCTGCAAAACCACTGCCACTGCCCTCAAGGTTGTTACATCGATTACGTCTAGAATGCAGCACGTGCTCACGTGTCGTGTGTGACGTAAAAGATAAGTGAAAGAGCGCCAAATTTCAATTTGCGTTGTAAATGTTTTCAAAATTGTTAGTTAAATAAGCGGTTTTTAAATTAAAAATTGGGATTTCGAGGTCCAGTTGGTTATTTGAAAAATATAAGTGTACAATAATGTTGTGACAATTGTGCGTTAGTGTGATTTCACCTAAATTTTGATATATACTTTCTGTTATCACTTAACGTGGTTTTAATTATCGCTGAATAATTAAGTAATAAATTCCTGTCAAAGGAAGCTGTTAATTTTTAAAAATTATAATACGGAATTAAAAAAAAATATTAACCTCATCAATAAAGAAAGAATTAAGAGATGAGATAAATAAAGGCCTGGATTCACTACTTGACTCAGATTTAAAGTGAAACACTAAATTTTTGTGGTCAGTATTGTATACTGTTTTTCTTTTGAAACCTAACCTAGCTTAACCAATGTTACATGCCGTAAACTTTGTTAGGTTAGGTTGGACTAGGTAGCATCCGTCATGTATATTATTTCTATGGTTTCTATGCTCACACTTTGGCTCACACGCTCACACGTCATGATAATAAACTACTGTCGGTTCGAATGAATTATCTTTATTTGTATGATGCTGACAACAACGTAGGAGTTTAACCTTTATCTTTATTCTTTCATTATTGATTTACCAGTTTAACTCGTCCAAATTTGGACGGTGGTCCATTGCATTTATGAAATTATAATCATGATGACAATTTAATAGTATAACCTTACTTTTTGAGAACTTCTTTCTGAATCCACGTACTTGTCCGCACAGTAGAATATAGGCAACCCATCAACCCATTGTTTTAAATAAAACAAAAGTAATGTTTTTACCAATTTATTCTCGTCTAACTCGACGATATCGTTTCGGTAGATGCTACCATTCTCAAGAGTACAAACTAATACTAAAGTTTACAATGGTCAAATCTTAATTTATAACTACTGCTAATTGGTTACCACCTATATAATAGGAATGGGGAATATACAGAATCTAATTTGGTTTGATTATTTACTAAGTTTAATTTTGCATGTTTTGCCTTTTTAATTTCTATGTTTTCTAATAATGATAACTTTTTTCCTTTACTAACGTTGGTGTGAAGAATTTTTACTTTTTCCTTGTCTATGTTATGTTGTGATGATGTACAGTGATCAGAAATTCCCGTTTTATTATCTTTTTTATTAATGTTCTGAATATGTTCTTTTATCCGTGTTTTAATCGCTCTCCCACTTTGTCCTATATACGTGGCATCACACGAGTGACAAAACAGTTGATAAATTCCACTTTTCTCTTTTATGTCTTTTTTCGGTTTATTATTCACTAAAAGATTTTTTAAGGTTTTTGTGTTTGTCTCCATAGCACATATGTTGAATTTCTTTAGTCTATTTTTTAATTTACAAGAAACATTATCAATGAAGTTTAGTGAACAATACTTATGATTATCGGTTTTTATTTCCTTAACTATTATTGTATAATATAATAAAAAAAAAAGAAGAAAAAGTGGGCAATAATATATTTTTGTCAGAACATAAAAATAATTAGCTATCATAATTACTATATGTGTAGGTATTTTAATTAATGGATAAAATCAAATCATTTTCTAGTGTGGTCATAGGTCGACGTTTTTCAAATTTGAGCTAGAAAACCTCGGCAGTTGGTCCGTGGGGGGCGGTATGAACACGCCGACCGGCTTAACCGAATTCCTTTTGTCTCTAAGCTTCGACAGTTCAGTTTTCAATTTATCTAAAATGGCAAAATTCGGAGAATTCACGGCCGCTTTGCTCTGCAGCAGCGTTATCTCTTGTTCCTCTAGTTTCTTTTCTTTAAAGCTTTTAATTGATCTGTTTCCGTACAGTCGCAAAAGTGAGCCCCAAGACGTTATATGGGGATGCAGAGCCTGCAACAGTAAATATTCAATTAGTTAAGTTACCGCGAATTCGTCGTGTAAACCGCCTTACTTGTAAAATGGCTTGGGAAGCCCTCTGTTTCCCGTCCCGTTTGTTCCGGCACACGACCGTGGCAGTGTGCTTTCCTACCATCATCGTAAACTCGTTCTGCTGATTCAGCATGTTCCCCTGATAGCTAATTTGAATGTCTCCCAGGCCGAAGTTACGCTGAAGACAGGTGAGAAGTATGTCGTGCGGCGACGGCTCGGTAGTTTTCGCGCAAAACTCGGCCACTCGCGGATCTTCGACTTTTATTTTATCAAAAAACTGCAACGGAACAAAAACAAATAAAGTAAAAATTAATTGATATTATTCTGCTTTTTGTTCATTTACCGACAGTTCACATTCTTGAGCTTTGCTAACCGTTGACGAGATTTTGGAGTCTGTAATGACTTTCGACTTCATTTCGGGAATCAAAATTTCCAAAGTTGCCTTTGCGGCCTCCGATTTAGCTTGTTTTTTGCTCGTGCCGTATCCCACGCCGTATTGCATGTCGTTTATTAAAACCGCAGCAGCGTAAGGGGTCGCGGCGTTTTCTGAAAATGTAAAATTAGCAAAGACTTCCGAAACAACTTTTCGAAGAGGTCTAAATGTCGCCTAGTATCTTACCTAATTCAGTGAATTTATAAGAAGGTTGTTTTTTAAGGGCATGTTGGACATATTCATGCAAAATACAGACGTACGACTTTCCATTCGGGTTCATGATCCATTCTTTTTTGCTATTTGTTCCGTTGGTACCGTCGCTGTCGTTGCTTTGGATTGGGAATGTAATAAGTTTGGTACCTAAATACTAAACTATTAGAAAATTTACCCATAAAGTCAAATATATCGTACCATCAGGTAATGTGGGTCTTTGTAGTTGTTTTTCGGTCTTTTTCTTCTTCGAGTATTTCCGTCGTTCGGACCAAGACTTGAACTTCATCACCTTGATCGTCCTGAATTGGAACAGCTTTTCGCAATATTCTTTCACCTGTTCCGGTGCTAAATTGCTATTTTTTGAGTTCTCTGCGACAGTTTCTATGCGTGCGTTGGGCATATCTTGGTTTCCTTCCTGGGTGCTCCTGTTCTTTTCCTCTTCGAGCGCTCTTTTGTAATTCAGGCACGGAATGGTACTTATTGGAATTTCGTGTTTCTAGTATTTAAGATAATGAAGCCCGTTAAATTAGAGATAAATAAATTATTAATTAATTGATTACCCTAGCACTTCCTGGGCCAAGGAAATACGGTTTTGACAGGGTGCATACACGAGTTGTCTTGTGCAAATAAATTGGCATCCCGCTGTTATGAATAACATGAATCCAACCTTCCGGTAAGATTTCAAAGTGGTTTTGGCCTTTTTCTATCAGCACAGGCTTGTCTTTTTCCTCGAAAGACTTGTCTTTGTTATCTATTAAAATAAATTATAAAAATATAAGTCGCACATAAGTGTGTTTTGAAATAGGTCATGGCAGAGGGCGGGTATGTTTACATTTACATACCCGCACATCCTGTACCTTAACCTTTCCCATCATTTGTATACAATCGTCAAGCGATCTCACTTACCCAATTCTGCTTCGGTTGCAGTTCGTTTTTTGTTGTTAATTAAAGCATCCTCTAACATTTTTTCTACTTCTTCATCGGGAACGTCTGAGTCGCTGTCGTACTCGGGTGAGTCTGACTCGTTGGTTTCGTCCAAAACATGGAATTTTCTTTCATCGCTCACGTCCCCGTTTATACCGTCCTGTAAAGCGTTATTAAACGGACATTCCCCCGCGGAATTAGATTCGACATTGTCGTCTTCAGTTAACTGATCGGCCGTTGCGTCCATTTTTTTGAATGTATTTTTGGTATTAACTGTCGGAAAATTTTGCTGAGGTAACAATCGATGTTTACATTTCTGACGGTAACAACTCAAAATAACATTTCAACTTATAAAAGCAAAAGTTGGAATGCCTTTTAGATTAGCACCGCAGAAACTTTAGTTGGGAAGGAAAATTGAAATGCTCCTACGAAAGTTAATAAACGGAAATACTTTATTCCTTACGTGTTTATTCAATTAACGATGAGTTTTTCTATATCGTATATAAATTACACATGAGGTGAACAAAATTCCATTAAGTATTTAAAAACTTCCGTATTTAGAATGTTAACCTCTAACTAATCAAATTGCAATTTTCGGCCATTTTTGGCCTTTTCTTTTCTTTTGACGTGCGACGTATGCGTGCGCGCGTTACCATCGTAACACAAGGCCGGAGTGCTCTGACGTAACAGGCTAGACATGGCGGTGTAACTAGGCAAAACATAGTGAGTGCATTGAGTTAATGGTAACATTTGCTGAACAAGAACTCGTTAAACAATGCGTTTTATAATGAAAATGTACAAAATTACTTTCATCTTAGTTTTGACTGATAAAACTTTATTTATTGCTTATTTGGCGTTTTCCATTTTACGCCTGAGGAGATATTCTTTGCTGAGGAGTATTCCATTCACTGCAGAGTATTACAGCTCGTTGAAGTTAGCCCCACTTGTTTTGAATTTTGATTTTTTTCTGTTTTAATTAAATGTTTGTTGTTTGTTTTTTATTGTTCGAACATAAAACTCATTTATTCGTCTTTTGTTTATTTATAAATAATTAAAATTTTGATATTTTTATTTTTTACCAATTGAACGGATGAATTTTTATTGATTTTTATTAATTATTGATTGTTCGATCATTATTGATGATTCTTGGTTCATAAATAACGTTAATTTATTAAATATTTTAATAACAAGTGGGACTAATTTAAGGAAGCACCTGCATTTTCTGCCTCTTTCTATTGGCGCATCGCATTCTTTGCATCGCATTTTTCATTAACTTGCCTACCTATATAATATAATATATAATTATTTCTATGGGTTTGAAAAATTTCTGTTCCTAAATAGTAGTCAATATAACATAAAGAATTAAATACACGTTTGCTATTGGTCTATCGAAATGTGCGCACGCAGACATCCGATGTTAAAAATTGTACTGACACGGCGTGGTATAGGCACTAACGGTAGATTGTTTTGGCTGACAATGCTGTTTATGACTTGATTTCATTAATTTCTTTGTTTTGTTCATTTTCTAAGGTATTTCAGTTCACATACTCATATCGAACTACATATCTTATTTTTGTTGTCAATTTATTTTTTGTCAATGTTTAATTCAAGTATTTTTGTATACCAAATTTAATTAAAAGTTACCATTATTTTTTTTATAATTGAGTTCATAATATATATAATTGTTTTTCATTTATTTTTTATTATATTTTCAAGTTGACGAAGCGAAAACTTGATAAAAAAAAAACCTATCGTCTTTTATTGGCAATATGTTTGAAGATAGGTTGTTTCTTGTTAAATTTTCTCTTTATGATTTATAGCAGTTCACAAACGAAACATAAACCTATTTAAATACCGCGCCTTTTTTCTTTAGTTCTGACACAACGTTTAAGATGGCGCAAATAACGCTTTTTATAGTTGGACACCTATATTCCTCTATAGACCAATAGAATTCGTGCATTCAATTCTGTATGTAATATGGACTACAATTTACGAACAAATTGCTAATAATACAATGTACATAACCTAGTATATTTTTTTGTTAAAAATGCGTTAAGTTTGAAAGATTCTTTGATTTGAAAGTGTTTAATTGAATCATGAATAAGTGTTGCGAGTGTCAGAAACAATTTGGAAGATTAAGTGTTTTAAGAAGACATGTGAAACAATTTCACAGTGACAAACTAGAACAAATTGCCCCATTGAAGAGGCAACAGAAGCAATACAAATTTACGTGCGATTGTGGAAAGAATTTCAGTTACTTCAAACATTTCAATGCTCACAAAAAAACACACGGTTCAAATAGTTTAAGTGTTGAAGAGCCCTTAAAAAAAGTTCTATTAAAAAAGTGCCCGCTTTGCACTTACGAAAATGAAGTGGAGAGTGAATTACATACGCATTTTGAGACTGTACACGATACAGCTATTGTAGTTAAAAAATTGGAATTTCCTGCTTGGAACGAGTTCGAATTGTGGAAGACTAGTTTTGAGAAGGCTTCTCGGTCAAAATATGTTAAAAAGCGGGGCATTTTGGTTAAGAAATTGTTCAAAGAAATTAGTTATTACTGCCAGCGGTCAGGTACGTTTACTTCAGGCAGTAAAGGACTGCGCCGCTTGAAAAAACAGGGAAGCGTAAAAATAAACGGGTTTTGTCCGGCTAAAATAAAAGTGGCTTTACATGAAAACGGTAAATGCGTAGTCACAGTAGTAGAAACACACGTGGGACACACGGGTAAGGATATAGAACATTTGCCATTCAGTAGCTGTGACTAGATAATCGATTGTCGTTAAAATAGCTTCAAAAATTCCCTGTTCATCAATTTCAGAAGAAGAAGAAGTTCGAGACAATCTGACAAGTGAGTCATTAATTGGACCTGATTTCTTAACCGCAGAGGATCTACATAATATTGAAACATCTTTCAAATTGGAATCCACAGCAGTAAAACAGCAGGACAATAGGATTAGCTTTGAAGCCTGGATTAACGAAATGAGAGAAGGTATTTATTATACGTCTTCTAATGAAATTATTAATTAAGTTATTATTTTTAGGCAACGTTGTGTTATTTTATAAACCACAAGACACGTTGCTTCCAGAACATCCAGCCTTAAAAACCGCAGACTTTGTTTTATGTATAATGAACGACAATCAGTCTCATGTACTTAAAAAACTTGGCAACGAGTGCATATGCATTGATCGTACCCACGGTTTGAAAAAGTTCCAGTTTAAGATCCATACGCTGCTTGTACTGGATGATTTAAGGCAAAGTTTTCCAGTTGCATTCCTTATTTCGAATAGGAGCAATGAAGCAGTGCTAAAATTATTTTTTCAAGTAATTAAAGATCGCAGTGGTGTAACGTTTAAGCCAAAAGTGTTCATGTCTGACGTTACGGAAACTTATTACAATGCGTGGACAAAGATCATGGATAAAGCAGATCGCAGGTTTTATATTTTTTGTTATATGTTATTTATTTATTGTTAATATTCATTGGTTCTTAGATTGTTTTGTACGTGGCATGTGGTTCGAGCATGGAACAGAAATTTGTCTTTGATTTGGTCAAAGGATAAACAGGTTTGTCAGTCAGTTACGAATATTAAAGAATTAATAATCAGTTTTAAAATTGCAGCAAAAAGTACGTAGCCAGTTAATGAAGCTGTTGCAAGAAACCGATTCTGTAGCATTCGATACATTGATTAAGAATTTTGTCGCTCAGACTTCAGATGACCCAGACACGTTAACGTTTTCTAATTATTTCAAAGATAATTATTTCCGTAACTCTACTTGTTGGGCGTATTGTTACCGACTGCAATCTGGTTTGAACACCAACATGAACCTTGAAAGGATACACAAAACTATTAAATATATACATTTTGAAGGCGAGAACGGAAAACGTCTCGATAGAACTATTAGTTGTCTTATGACGTTCGTTCGAGATAAGATTTATGACAGAGTTGTTACTCTACATAAAAATAAAATCGGTAGCAAGCTTGCTGATCTTGAGACGCGTCATAAAATTGGTGTTGAACTCACGAGTAAAATTTGTAAGAAGGATGGAAACTCATGGGAAATGCAATCGTCGAAAAGTTTAGATTGTTGGTATAGTGTTCAAAAACGAAGCAGTTACTGTAATTGTTTATTGAGTTGTCGAGATTGTAACAGTTGTCTACATCGGTTTACGTGTAACTGCGTTGATTCAGCTGTAAAATGGAATATGTGTAAACATATTCATTTATTGTGCAGTTACTTAACTAAGAAACGTAGTCGTGCCAGTGAAACTACGGAAATAGGTAATTATTTATTTATTGTTATATTCAAGGGGTTGTCGTTATTTCTTGTTTGTAAAACCTTGGTCAATCAGAACTCAACTAAAACGCGGAGGATTCATCAAAGACGGACACGCATGCGCAATAGCTTAAGCCACAAATTCGACACCGGAATACGTCGTATTTTTTTGGTATCTACAAATATACTACCGGGTTTTATCATGAATAACAAATCATGTTAATTTAAGACAAAGCAGAAGTTCTAGCAAATTTGATAAACGCTCAAGTAATTTGATTATTTGTTTCTTTCGCGGATTACTCCTTTTGCAAGCTATAAAGACGGATATTAGGGTACAAAACAAAATAATTAATACAATAAAATGGCAAAAGTAAACCTTTGGGATTCTAACAGAAAAGTCGTTGACGCATCTTAGACTCGAGAGTAGAGCCAGTAGATAATATGAAACTTTGAAGAGGAGATAGACGAAAATAGTTGTCGGTGTCTAAAGCTCAATTTTTATGAGAAATTAATTGGTGCAAACCGTAACTCGTTATCTGTCACCGTTTAGGAGATACAGGGTGTTTTTGGAAAATGTACGTTTTCGAAAAACTTCTATAACTTTTTTAATGGCGAAAATTTTTTATTTATATAAAAAAATTTTTAAAGCACTTTTTTACGTAGAATTCAACGGTGTTAGGTAAATTGTTGTGAAGTTAATATTTTAGTTGTAAACAACATAAACAATATTTTTTTAAATGGAACGCCCTGTATATTTTAACACATTTTAAGAGTGCCCAAAATTACCTTTCTAAATATACAACACACTTGATGTTTTTCTCAGACTATATTTAAGTTACGGCACTTTATGGATTTCGTATTGCTTAATTTCGACAAGTAGGCCGTGGAAACAGACCACATACAAAAAATATCGTTAAAATAATAGCAGAGCAGTTGCTGCTATTTAATATTTACATTTAGTATAACAATTTCTCGACGTCAAATCATTTTAAAAAATAATTAAGTAAAAGACAACATAAACTTGCGCTAAACTAACAACAACGAGGTATTTCCCCATCGGAGATGTTGATTTATAGATTGCTGTATGAACGACTTTTCTTTTTAATATTTCTGGCCAAATTTATTCGCTCAATCGGAGTTAGAAATTCAAGTTCTAACATAACAATTAATAAAAAAATCTTATCTAAATTCGGTCAGAAATATTAAAATCAGATGTTGTTCATGATTTCAGGAAGTTGGACGACAGTTCAAACATCTCCCGTAAGGGAATACGCCGTTATTGTTAATTTAGTGCAAGTTCACGTTGTCTTTCACGTACAGTAGAACCTTGATAACTTAAACCTCGATAACGTAATAACCTCTATATATTAATAAATACATTTAACATTTAACCATATAACACATAAGTTGTAAGTACAGGTTACAAATTGATACAAGTTTTACTTATAGAAGTAATGCAGAAGCGTGGCTTTTACGCATCCTTCTAGTAGTTTTTTTTTTATGTATCTCAATTGAGTAGACGGGACTGATGGGTTGATGAGTTGAAGTTACTTAATTTGAGTCTTGAAGCGTTTGCCCAGAACTTTTTTCGGAAGTATATTTTATCCATTTGATATTTTTTTTTATAGTTTTTGTTTGATACCAGTTTTATCAATTTTTCTAGTAATTGATTGTAGGTTTTCGTGCCTATATATATGAATGATTTTTGCCCAGTCGTTGTATTCATTTTGGGTATATTAAGATCTTTCCTGAGGTTGCTACGGGTATTTGTAGTGCTGTCTTTGATGTTGCTGAGTGGAATAGTATGCATAATAGCTGTATAAGTGTAAAGTGTTTCTAAATTTGTGATGCCGGTTTCTTTGTAGAGTTGCTTTGTACTATAGAGATGTTCTTTTCTGTATATTATTTTAATAACCTTATTTTGGAGGGTTTTGATTTGGTCTATTGTATTGTCATAAGGTCCACCCCATGCCACAATACCGTAGGTAAGGAGGAAGTGGAAAAGTGCGTAGTAAACCATCAGAAGCTGCTGTGTGTTGAGTATAGGTTGGAGCCGTTTAATAAGGAATATAACTCTTCGTAGTTTATTTGTTAGATCATGCATATGTGTTTTCCATTTTAAGTTACTATCAATAGTGATTCCCAAGAACTTTTGGGCATCCGATCTGTGTATCGTAGGTTGTGTGTTTGTTATTGAGTTAGTTTGTTGTACTATATCTAATTTCTTGTACATTGGTAGGCTGGTGTTATAGTATCCAAAAATTCATAAAATTTTGTGTTCCCTTCCCCTCGGAGGCCAAAACCTCTTTTACTTAAAATACAAACCCTCTGTAACTTAAACGAATAATTTGGGCATCGCACCTCAGTAACTCAAAGTTGTAACGACGACGACCTTTGTAACAAATTATCTATCAACGAGTCATTTTAAATGACGTGCAAATAAAAAAGGTGGACCTGTTGACCATTGTTATTGCTTAATTGCTTACACGTGTTTACCAAATGGCTTCAAATGTAAACAATACACTAAGGTCTAAGTACACTAACTTATTTGTATCATTTCATTAGCTTTTAGCCTTCCTTCAAAGAGTATCTCTTTGCACATTGTGAGTGAAAACTAAGTGCCTATGTTTTAACATTTCAAAATTTCATTTGCATTTAGCCGAGCTCGTCTATCTCTATAATTCCTAAACAAAGCTCATAAACGAACCTCTGTAAGTAAAAATATAGCGCAATAAAAACTCCTTAACTTAAACCCTTAGTAAGTAAAAACCTCAATAACTCAAATTATCTAACGTTTCCCTTGGTCTTTATCTTATCGAGGTTCTACTGTAATTACTTTTTAAACTGATCTGACGTTGAGAAATTGTTATACTAAATGTAAATATTAAATAGAAGCAACTGCTCTGCTATTATTTTAATTAAATATTTGTATGTGGTTTGTATCTACGGCCTATTTGCCGAAATTTAGCAATACGAAATCTATAAAGTGCCGTAATTTAAATATAGTTTGAGAAAAACATGAAGTGTGTTGTATATTTGAAAAGGTATTTTGAACACTTAAAATATGTTAAAATATACAGGGTGTTCCATTTAAGAAATTATTGTTTATGTTTTTTACAACTAAACTATTAACTCCACAACAATTCACCTAACACCGTTGAATTCTACGTAAAAAGGTGCTTTAGGAATGTTCACAGAAATAAAAAAGGAAAAAAGTTATAGAAGTTTTTTGAAAACGTACATTTTCCAAAAACACCCTGTATCTCCGAAACGGTGACAGATAACGAGCCACGGTTTTCACCAATTAATTTTTCATAAAAATTAAGCTTTAGACACCGACATCTGTTTTCGTCCATCTCCTCTTTAAACTATACTTTCCCTTTAAACGTATTCAAATTGGCCGACCCTGTAAGTAAATTGTTTATCTATTTTTCTTTTAGATGATGATCAAAACAATTTATTAATTGACTCCGTTTCAAAACATGTAGAATCACAGAACGTGGTAGAAACGTTGACTCTTGGTGCTGCAAATGACACACAAAAAAAAAAATCAGTGGAAGAAAGAAAAGAGAAAATGAGAAGACACTTTAATAAAATTCTAGGCGAAGTCCACACCGAATCAGAGATAGAAACTCTAGAAAGATTGGTTGCTCCTATTGGAGTAAAAGACTCGGCGGTTTCGCAGTCATCTAATATTGCACTAGAAACGACTGCTAAAACGTTTACTATAATTCCTTTGAATGAAATCGTTGTTCTAAATAGAAAATTTGTGTATATTTTACCAAAAGAAGGTCAAACAAACAGCGAATGTCTTTCAGAAGCAGATAAAAATACGTAAATTGGGATTGAATTTAAATGTAATTTTATCAGTTTTTCAGAACATTGAATGTGATTGAGGTGATTTTCAAATTTGACTTTATTATTATTAATCATGTTCTTATCAATTATGCTCATATTCCCGTTAGTTTATTTTATTTGTTTCCCAAAATATTTACTTATAATGAAACAAAATTGTTTACTTTCTAAATATTAATTAATTAATATACATAGTTTCAGTTATTATTTTTAATAACAATAGTCATAATTTAATTTTCATATTATATGTATATTGTGTTTTCTTTAAATTTCTTCTGAAATGCAGGTTTGATGAACGCCTAATAGTATTCAGTTGAAGTCAAATGAGCAGGCAAAATTGTATCGTTTCTTCGTGGCTTCGAATGCATCTGAGGTGAGTTTCAGATTATGCTTACTTATTATTTATTACACCCTCGATTTATGTTTTCGAGTCCTATTAACGGTCCCCTTTTTTCAATTATTACTTCACTTTCTTAACTTGTTAAATTCAAATTCGTTCATACCATTTTTAAGTAATACATTTGTTGATTTTTTTTTTTGTTGGCTTATTATAAATTAATACAAAATTATAATACGTACTTGTAGTACCTACTTCAAGTTTTACAGAAAATAGAATTATACTTCTGTTTTTTTGTAATATTTCGTGATTGTAAGTAAAATATTTTTTAGTTTTTCTAATTCCGTTTTTTAATATTATCGTAATGATTTTTCTTCTTAATTTTATTAGTGGTTTAAAGCATTATTTTATAAATTTTCCTACACAGTAATTCCACTAACTTCTCTATTAATTAAATCATTACATCGTCTTAATATTCATACATTTTTTGATTTTATTGAACACTAATATTAACGCAATTTATTAACTACAGATGATTCTATGTAAAAATTCCGTTTTAAATTTTGACCAATTAAGACACCTAAATTCTAAATAATTTCTATAATTAATTTCTTATGTGTTTTTTTCCAAACATTATAATATTTAACTGAATAGGAACTTTATCGGTGTTGACAAATTCACTCCATTCACGACGATCATTTCCTCTTTTTCCATATATTTCTAATTTCTTTATTAGTATTTGATGTGATCCACAAATAAAAATTTTTTATTTTTTATTAATTATTGATTAACTAGGTGCTTTCTGAAATACTTAATTTAATTTATTAATCAGATTAATTTTGCTTTCAAGAATTCACATGAAAAATATTTACTTTAGACTTTGTTTTGAAATGAAGTTAGGTATTAGGTTCAATATTTTATTAATTGAAAGAATTATTGTTATTCTTTCACTTTCCGATTATGTATTTTAGTATTATTTGTTAGGAAGGTTTTTTTTGTGGATCTATAAAAAAAATTAGAAACTCGAGATACATATCGTAAGTTTATTTATCGTTTCATTTTATGTATTATTGCTTAACAACGTTGTTAATTCGTTTGTTTTGTCCTTTATACAGGTTGACTTATGAAAAAGACTTATCGAAGTTTTCTTCTTCATGTGGAACAAGTCGTCTATGTGGGACTTCATTTGCTGCTCGTCTTCTTCACCTTGGAATATTCTGCAGTTATTTAAAAAGTAATTAATATTTTTGATGTAAATAGAAGTAAAACCTGTTATTAATCAATTAACCATCGAATCTATCTCAGGTCTACACTGAAAAAGACTTAGAAGATCCGTTGTTAGAATGTTATATATTTTTTTGTCTTAGTTGATTTAATTTTTATTTTAAGTAACATTTTTGTCTATTATTTTGTGTATACTGTTGTTTATTTTTATTTTATTTTGCATGTTCCTTTTGCTTACTTATCCCTTTTTCGCATTGCTTACTGCAGTTCTTCCTGTCCCGCGATACGCACTTTTAAACGTTTTGTTATCGTGTATGTTTCTTCTCAGCAAGGAAGAAAAAGGGTCGGCCTCCCCGAACGACTTCGCCTGGCCTTAACTTTGTAATTGTTCTTTTAAAAGTGTCTTACATACTTTCCTTACGCGGTCTACTTTTGTTGTTAGCTTCCTTTTAGAACGATGGGGAGACGTGTGTTACAAGGGAAGTGCAGACCCTCCCGGTGGGTCCTGTTAAACAACATCTATCCGGTTCTTTTTAGTATATAAGTTATTAGTATTTGCCCCAAGAAGTTAGTTTATTAGCTTTTAGGTAACGGACATTATAAAAAACAACGAAGAATACGTTTCATTGTAATTTCTTCATTGTTTCCTTTTTTTGTGTTTTTACCGTTTTCTTCATTTCATTAACTAGTTTTTTTTGTTGTAGATTTTGTATTTGGTATTTTATAAACTGTTGTATTATAATTATAAATTTAATTTGGGTTTAAATTTGATAGATTAAAATCTTTGAAGTTCATTTTTTAACAATGCTGTTAATAAAGATAAATTGAAAAATATTAACGCCCTAGAAATACTAAATTTTACATAGGTGAAGAGGGTGGTTTTTAGAGGATATGTGGAGGCTACATAAGGGTAGGGTTTGTTTTAATTATCCCAAAAACGACGTGGAAATATTAATTATGTTAGACAGTTATTGCATACGTAATAAGTTTGTAGTTGTAATTTTAATATAGATTACAATTGTATATTATATTGTTAATTGATATACTGATGTAGTTACTTACGTTTCTGTTTAAAAATACATAAATTTGTAGATTCTATTGTATTGTTTCATAAATAATAAATAAAAAATTTTTTGTATTGTACGCAGTCTTTTATTTATTCCTCTTAGCAAGTCAGAAATTTAGGTAAATTGTATCAGGAGAACGTAAGTTGTTTTTTGTCAAATTATTTTTTGATTAGACCTCGTATAAGGAGGAAACTCAAAAGTTCGATAATTAGTACCAGGAAAGCATAAGATGCAGGAGGTCGTCTTTTGTCCAACTATTTGTTGGTCAGAACTCGTATATAGTTCATGTTTGGAAATTTCGAATTGACGTTCTATACGAGGATCGATCAACAAATAATGTAACAAAAAACGACCTCCTGCAACTTATGCTCTCCTAATACAAATTTCAAAAATAGTATTGCTATGTATACACGGTCTGATCTATAAATAATGTGACAATTAAAATTTTTTAAATAGCTTTAAAAAAAACTTTAAATTTAAAGATCTGGAATAAGGAGTAAAAAATAAGATAATTTTTGAACATTTTATTTATTTATTGAAGCCACTTTTAAAAAATTACATTTCAATTAGTTTATTTTTATGATTCAATCATTTTCTAATACATACAAGTAAGTAAAACTACAAATTAAGACTATTAAATACACAAATATTTACATTAAATAATTTATAAAATGTTGCGTTAATTTTTTTAAATTTATCTTCATTAACAGCATCGTTAAATAATGAACTTAAAAGATTTTAATCTATCAAAATTAAACCCAAATTAAATTTATAATTATAATACAACAGTTTATAAAATACCAAATACAAAATCTACAACAAAAAAAACTAGTTAATGAAATGAAGAAAACGGTAAAAACACAAAAAAAGGAAACAATGAAGAAATTACAATGAAACGTATTCTTCGTTGTTTTTATAATGTCCGTTACCTAAAAGCTAGTAAACTAACTTCTTGCGGCAAATACTAATAGCTTATATATTAAAAAGAACCGGGTGGATGTTGTTTAACAGGACCAACCGGGAGGGCCCTCTTCCCTTATAACACACGTCCTCCCCATCGTTCTAAAAGGAAGCTAACAACAAAAGTAGACCGCGTAAGAAAAGTGTGTAAGACACTTTTAAAAGAACAATTACAAAGCTAAGGCCAGGCGAAGTCGTTCGGGGAGGCCAACCCTTTTTCTTCCTTGCTGAGAAGAAACATACACGATAACGAAACGTTAAAAAGTCTGGATGACGTGACAAGAAGAACTGCAGTAAGCAATGCGAAGAAAAGATAAGCAAGCAAGAGAAACATGCACAATAAAATAATAATAAACAACATTATACGCAAAATAATACACAAATAAGCTACCTAAAGTGAAAATTAAATCAACTAAGACACAAAAAATATATAACATTCTAACAATGGATCTTCTAAGTCTTTTGCAGCGTAGATTCGATGGTAATTGATTAATAACAGGTTTTACTTCTATTTACATCAAAAATATTAATTGCTTTTTAAATAACTACAGAATATTTCAAGGCGAAGAAGACGAGCAGCAAATGAAGTCCCACATAGACGACTTGTTCCACAAGAAGATGAAGACAGCTGAGTCCAAGAAGAACGATACTGTTGTAAAAGACTTCTTCCATCGAGTTTGAAGAAAACTTCGATAAGTCTTTCTCATAAGTCAACCTGCAGAAAGGACAAAACGAACGAATTAACAACGTTGTTAAAGCAATAATACATAAAATGAAACGATAAATAAACTTACGATATGTATCTCGAGTTTCTAATTTTTATCATAGATCCACAAAAAAACCTTCCTAACAAATAATACTAAAATACATAATCGAAAAGTGAAAGAATAACAATAATTCTTTTAATTAATAAAATATTGAACCTAATTCCTAATTCCATTTCAAAACAAAGACTAAAGCAAATATTTTTCATGTGTATTCTTGAATGCAAAATTAATCTGATTAATAATTTGAATTAAGCATTTCAGAAAGCACCTAGTTAACCAATAATTAATAAAAAATAAAAAATAGTTATTTCTGGATCACATCAAATACTAATAAAGAAATTAGAAATATATGGAAAAAGAGGAAATGATCGTCGTGAAAGAAGTAAATTTGTCAACACCGATAAAGTTCCTATTCAGTTAAATATTACAATGTTTGGAAAAAAACACAAGAAATTAATTATACAAAGTATTTAGCTGTCTTAATTGATCAAAATTTAAAACGGAATTTTTACATAAAATCTGTAGTTAATGAAATGTGTTAATATTTCTATTCAATAAACTAAAAATTAAATCAACTAAGGAAAAAAATATAACATTCTAATAACGGATCTTCTTAGTCTTTTTCGGCATAGACATGAAACAGATTCGATGGTAATTGATTAATAACAGCTTACACTTCTATTTATATCAAAAATATTAAGAAGACGAGCAGCAAATGAAGTCCTACATAGATGACTTGTTCCACGGGAAGTTTCAAGAAGATGAAGACAACAAAGTCCAAGAAGAACGATACTGTTGTAAAAGACTTCTTCAATCGAGTTTGAAATAAACTTCGATACGTCTTTTTCATTAGTCAACCTATAGAAAGGACAAAATGAACGAATTAACAACGTTGTTAAAGCAATAATATTTAAAATGAAACGATAAATAGACTTATGATTTTATCTTAAGTATCGCGAGTTTCTAATTTTACACTATATATTATAAGAGAAAGTGTACAATGTGCATGTCGTTAAAACTCAGAAACGAGTGCTGGTACGATCAGGGGAGTTACAAGGTTTTCGTTTTTACCTAAAAAGCGTGCTTTTGAAGATAATAAGGGCTGAAAGTTTACAGAATGTTCAGAATCATTACAGAATGACCTGGAATGTTTCTAAATTTTCAGGCATTATCTATCATAGAACGTTCAACAAAATTAAAAAAAATTTGAGCGACTTTTAGATAATGAAGGGCAACAGTAATGTATTAGAATATTCCAGAATGTTCCAGATTTTTCGAGAATGATCTAAATGTTCCAAGATGTTAAAAAATGTTTTATAATATTGTAGAATTATTTGAAACGTTGTAGAATGTTTAAGAATGATCTAGAATCATTATGATCTTTTAAGAATGATGCAGAATGTTTCCGATTTTTCAAGAATGATCTAGAATGTTCCAGAATATTTAAAAAATGTTAAAGAATATTTTGAATCATTTCAGGATGGTCTGGAATGTTCTAAATTTTTTGAAAATAATCTAGCTTGTTTGAGAATGTTTCGGAATAGTTATAATTCTTTAGGAAGAATCCAGAATGTTTCAGATTTTATTGAGATAGATTTAGGGAAAATTGAAAACAAAAAATTAAATGCAATAAAGACTTGAATCCAAAAGATATTTATAAAAAGCCAACAGGAAGCTCTTAATCTGCCAGCAAAGTTGCTCATTTTTGAACAAGTTTTACATTTTAGCACGTTAGAGGCAAATAAATTTATATTCGTCACAAATACCTATAATACTTTATTTTACGAATACGCAAACATTTTTGAATTATATCCTGTTACATTAAACCGAAGACAATATCAAATTGGGGTTGAAAATGATTGCCAGACAATTTAAATTAAATAGTCTACATATTTTAATACAAAGAAAGAAAAAAACAAGAAATGGTAAGGGTGTAACGTAAAGTTACCGACGTTTCGCGACACAAAAGGGGGTTCATCAACACATATAACAATAGTTCTTAATTCGCACGAAAAAAAATTATAAGATAAACACCAAAATACTATACTGTAAATAATAAATGTTTTTAAGAAAACTTATATAAAAATAACCTTAAAAAATCGAACAAGAATTACGAATTAACCTCACTATTACATTCCATTCCATTTTTAACAATACTTGTTAATTGAGGTAATTATTCTTACCTTCACTGATTGCGTGATAAAACATACATAAACAGGAGAACGGATAAAAATGCCGACATGCCGACATAATGGTGTTAAGTAGTTAACAGCAAAGAATACATATAACATACATATGGTTAACAGGTTAACAGCCTAGACTGTTAACATAAGAGCAGTTAAGAGCATACAAACAGGATACAAACCAAAGAATACCTATACAAATAAAATTGTAAAATATTTGACACAGTGTTGCCAGATGAATTTTTAATTTATCAGTAGATGTCGCCTCAAAAAATTAGTAGTAGAACGTTGCGGTAAAGTCCCTGTGTAATGAAAGTCGGGACATGCTTGATGTAAGAAAGAGATTCTTCTTTCCATATCGCCTTCTCGTTTCCTTGTTTGCAAAAAAAATAATGGCGATGTACATGTGACATTAAAAATATTCTACATCAATCAAAGAATAATGTCCACTATGATCTCGTACGTTGATTAGTCGAGAGTTCGTTCAAAAGATTTTTAGTAGATTTAAAGACTAGAATCAGTAGACGAAACCTAAAATCAGTACATCTGCTATAGCAACACTGATATAAAATATACTTTAGACACTACCAGATTATTGTCTGTTATCTATGGTACATTTGAAAATTTTGTAGTAATTCCAATGTATCGTTTTCAATAATAGTTCAAATAATTCATTTAGTATTGTTCATTTGTCTCAATCGATTTCTGATATATTCACAAAACGACTTAAATGTTAAAATTAAAATCTTAAAACAAGTACTTACGAAATAATTAAACGAAACTATTTATTTACTAAACGAATTATTTAATATAAAGTAGTATTAAGAACATTTTTCAAATTGCGAATGAGAAATCATAGACGTCTTTTTTTTGTAATACGTTTTGATCCTTTAACGAAACACCAATTAACGTTGATAGTCTGACCCAAAAAATCCGAATTGTCTAAAGCCTCGCGGGCCGAATGCGCTTCTTCGAAAGTTTCGTATTCTATTAACGCGTAACCTTTTAAAAAACCCGTGCGTCTGTCTAAATTTAAAGCGACATTCTTTATGGTCCCGTACTCGGAAAACTTTTCATAAACGTCTTCTTCGGATGCTTCTTCGTGAATTGAAGTAACGAATAGGATCCAACCTTCTACAGATCTTTGGGGACCGCTCCTGTCATCCGAATCTTCATCGTTTATGAATTCGTACTTGCTTTTAACTAATTCTGTCGAACCTTTACCTTTGAATCCTCGACCTTTACGTTTTAACGCACCTTTCTTAAGTTTCTGCACCCCTTTTTCTCCATCATCTTCAATATTAAAGTCGACAGAACCGCTTATGTCGAGAATATCTGCCATTTTTAAATTTCAATCACAACTAACAACTATAGACCTAAGAGATTTAGACCTAACCTATCAGTACCTATCTATTATAAACTGAATAAAGCGGTACAGCTTGTGGGACCTAAGGTGAAACCTTGTTTCTCTGGACACAGCGCTTTTTATAAGTTTGCAGAAGAGATAGATACTGGCTGCATTGTCTTTTACTAAAGAGAGGTCGCTGTTGCTCTATGATTTGGGGAATATGTCTTTCTTTATTCAATTTTTGGAGCAATTTTTTTAATTGTTGGTAATTAGTTCTCTGGTGATTAATAATTTAAATACCGACCTTGAAGTAAGCAAAGAAAAATCTATTAGATCAACGGTTAGTTAACCCTAATTGTTTTTTTTGCTAATTTTAATTAATTGTTAATTTGACTAAAAAACGTTGTTCGGAATCAATAAACGGTCTGTTATCGATCGGTGTTAAAAACTCTTATTTGTCTATTTTACAATTAATATTTAAATTGTTAATAATTTAAAAATTATTAACAAATTATCAAAATCAAAAAAAAAATTGTTTCATTAACTTGGTACATCCTTATCTTCTCCCTGTATATCTGAACGCAACTGAACGTGCCTACATTAGAACTACTTGTGTTGCAGGTTGCGTCTACTTTAAAACAATATATAACCTATAAAATAGAAACGTCAAAAATTCTTGAATTTTTTAAAAGTTTAGTTTAAAACATGTCAGGTAATTAATAATAAAATACTAAATATTTACGATTCAATAAGTATTTTCATTTGACAATTTCCCAACGCAAATTTTAGCAAAAACAGATAAAATTTTTGGTCCATTTTTGTTGGATGAAGTAGCAAAAGACGACGAAGATGAAACCGAAACGTGTTGTCTGTTATGCGAAGACAAGTTTAATCTATCATTAGCATTACCAATATTCCTTTGTCATCTCTTTGAAGTACACCACTTAGTCATCGAAGATGTACAGTTCATAGATAACTTTGAAGAGTGAGTACGAGTACGCGTACAGCCACATTTAGTTGCCTAATTCGCTTTTATTATTGTTAGATATATTAAGTACTGGAGGGAACGATTTAAAACTGTTGAAATTTCTTTCATCGTACCTGCCGTCCCAATCGAGTCGACAGAAAAGTATTACTTAATTTCTACGTTAATGAAAGAAGACAAAGAGTTGAGGCATAAATTACGATTAGAAAAAATGTTGAAGGTACAAGAGTTTGAGAGGACGGACACGAATTTTAAAAAGTCGTGCTTAATATGCCGATTTGAGTTCGAAGGTATAATCCGTTGTCCGATATTTATTTTAAGTTTGTAAATTGGAAACTTCTTTAAGGGCTTCGGAAAGACTACATAGATCATTTGACGTCTCAACACAATTTCCACCTCGGCAATCCTCAAAATTTAGTGTACATCGATGAATTAGTTGACAAGCTTCAAGAAAAAATCGATTCCCTTCAGTGCATTTACTGCGAAGGCACTTTCCCTGACAGAAACACTTTGAAAGAACACATGCGAAAAAGACAACACAAAACTATTAATCCCCTGAATAAGAGCTACGACAAATATTACTCAGTTAATTACCTAGAACCTGACGGAACTTGGCATCAGCATAAGAAAAAATACAGTGATCCTCCTTTAGCTATTGAAGGTGACTACAACATTTCGAATAATTATTTGTAGGTACCTATCTAAATACTTTGTTGTGTTAGTGAATTCTAATTCCGATGAAGAATACGAGGACTGGAAGGAAGGGAAAGAAGACTCTATAGTTTGCCTGTTTTGCAAGCACAAAGAAACATCAAGAGTTCTAATTTGCAACCATATGTCTCAAGCTCATTCTTTTAATTTCGAGCGTTTGATACAAGATCTCGATTTCTATTTGAAAGTTAAGTTAGTGAATTACATCAGGAAACGCATGCACGACTTGCAATGCATTTGCTGCGAGGCGACTTTTGAAGATGAGAAACTTTTACAAGAGCACATGGAAGCTGAGGAACACTATAAAATTCCGGATGTTAAAAGCTTTGATCAACCAGAGTAAGTAAAATTTTATACATAATTAAAACTGCAATTAATTTGTTTCAGATTCTTCTTTCCCACGTACGAAAATGACACGCTTTTGTATTTCTTAGAAGACGTAGATGATTAAAAGAACGCAATTATGTATAAAATAATTTAATTAACTTGATAAATGTATTTAATTACATGTACGTATATCACAGCCATTAATTTTAAAATACACGTAAGTATTCTAATAAAACGCTTGTCTTTGTCGTTCCTTCGAATTTAAGATAATTTTACTAACTATAAATTTTTTAAAATGATATGAAGTTTCTTATCGAATTTCGACTTGGCAAATGCTTCGTTTATCAAGTTTTTTATGTTCAATTTCAAAGTTTTATTAACAGCGGCATAGGGCAGAGTCTTTTTCATTTCGCTGTCAGTCAAAAACTTGGTTTCAGCGTCGATTTCTGACAACGATTCGTCATTTACAATAAAATTGCACAAATCTTTTACTGTATCCTCGTAAATGAACGAAAATTTCAACAGGAGTTCCATTACAAGATCTTCAGACAGATTTAAAATATCTAATAAAATGAAATTGTTATTTTTGAGTTGTGAAACAATGAATGCTTACGGTCACCTGGTCTTTTAGCCATAAAAAATTTAAAAACCTTTCTTTTAAATGTCGTGTATGTTTAATAATTAGTTTTATAACTTTGAATGCATAAAAAATCACACTTTCATAGTAATTATACGAGAAAATAAAAAGAAGTAGATTTACTAAGAATTATACATAAAAATGAATTTTCTTGAGTGCTTGCACGGAAGATTGTGTCGTTAATATTGGTTTTACGAAAAAATCATTCAAATAAAAGTTTCACAGAATGAACTCCTTTACACTCTAAAATTATTTCTAAATATACAGGGTGTACCGTTTTGCCTGAACGTTACCTAACTTAATTTTTTTAAATGGAACACCCTGTACATTATTACATTTTTGAATTTCCCGTTAAAAATAAACGTCTCTTTGATAACTATATATCGGGCCTAAGTAGGGCCGTTTCGGCGCTATATAGCATTTAAAAACAAATAAGAACGTTTGCAGTGTCTCAGAAAAAAAAATCGTATCTCCGAAACGAAACAAGATAAAAAGATCCGGCTTTCACCATTATGTTGAGCAAGAAATTGCCTATCGTTTCATATCAAAATTTAATTACATTCACCTTTATTAAGATGAAACAGAACAGTTTCTATTTTTAAACTTTTAAACATTAATAACTTCATTCTCTTAAAAGGAACCGTATACTTTGTGTGCACTAGCAGATGCAGAATTTGATTATCGATTTTATTAATACATATTGGGCTCTATCTCTGACCGTTTCTGAAATAACTGGAATTTTGTTAATTTTTAGCTGTTTTATCTAACTCAAACGTAGTAGGCCTTGAAAAACAAATGATTCGCAGATATTTCACGCTTGTATTTTCCGCTTTCTTTACGTAAAATCGACAAATTCTTTTAATTTTTGTATCAGTAACAGTAAGTTAAAACCTACGCCATCCTGGTTTTGTGTTTTTGTGTTTTGTTTCGTACAAATGCATAAATCGTAAATGATACAAAAATTAAAACAATTTGTCGATTTTGCGTGATGAAAGCGAAAAATCAAGCGCCAAATATCTGCGAATCATTTGTTTTTTAAGGTCTACTACGTTTGAGATAGATATGTAGCGGACGTAGCAGCTACCATGAAGGTACGTGTAGAGAGAGAGTGGTCCTAATAAGGACCGTTGAATTGGAAGCGTATTTCAGGATTAGACTAGTTTTATTAAAATGAATCACAGTATTTATACTAAAAATATTTAAATGGATCTTATGGCTAATGTGCAGTCAGTGATCTACGCTAGTGTGCGTATTTGTTCTGACCTAGTTTTGTGGCCAGAACTGTTACAATTCTCTGTCAGCAGAATTTAGATTCTGCTGTACAGAGTGTGCTACTTTCCAAATTACGAGTTATACAGAGTGTTCCCACAGATAAAACAGCTAAAAATTACCAAAATTCCAGTTATTTGAGAAACGGTCAGAGATAGAGCCCAATATGTATTAATAAAATCGATAGAGAATCAAATTCTGTATCTGCTAGTGCACAGAAAAGTATACCATTCCATTTGAGAAAATGAAGTTATTGATGTTTAAAAATTTAAAACTAGAAACTGTTTTGTTTCATCTTAATAAAGGCGAATTGAATTAAATTTTGATATGAAACGATAGACAATTTCTTGCTCAACATAATGGTGAAACCTGGATCTCCTTATCTTGTTTCGTTTCGAAGACATGAATTTTTTTTTCTTCAAAAATGCTAAATAGCACCGAAACGGCCCGACTTAGGCCCGATATTTAGTCATCAAAGTGACGTTTATTTTTAACGGGAAATACAAAAATTTAATAATATACAGGGTGTTCCATTAAAAAAAATTAAGTTAGGTAACGTTCAGGCAAAATGGTACACCCTGTATATTTAAAAATAATTTTGGAGTGTGAACAAGTTCATTTTGTGAAACTTTTATTTGAATCATTTCTTCATAAAACTAATATTAACGACACAATCATCCGTATTAGACGTTTTAAAACACCAGGTGACCCCTGAAAGTAAACAATTACCAAACAAATTACCTATATTTTTCCATAAATAGAAGACAAGATCTCTTTCGTTCTGCGTTAAATTCTCGAGTTCGCCCATTTGTTCGACTATATAAGTAAGCAAGTCTATGTCTTTTTGTGTTCTCTTAAGATTCAAAAGAGCGTAAGCCGCATTGACCATTTTAAGCCTCATATCTTTGTTTGCATTTTGTTCGTCAGTCTGTTTTGTTACTTTAGAAGTGTTATCGTGAGAATGTGCTGCCATTTCTTCAATCTCGCTTAAAACTTCAATGCACTTGAGACAATCGTCTGTTTTCAACGGTGATGGGATACTTAGGGAAAAATCATCACCTTTTAACTTTTGTTTCTCCCTTTCTTGTATCAATTCTTAAACGGAAATGATTGTTAAGTGAAATTGTTCTTATTTTTGGAAATAGCGATTTATATATACCGACGAATTTTTCTCGTTCTCTGTTATTTTCAAGTTTCTTTTTAAAAAAGTTTTTCATTTCCATAACGGGCTCGTTTTCTAAGTCAATATCTGACGAAGATTTGTTTAAAAATTCGTTTAAGAGTTTGCTGATTTCGGGGTTTTCCAGCAGATTTCCCGAATGTGAATTAAGCAAATGTTCTATTATGAAATGATAATTTTCTTTTGAGACTGCCGTGTGCTTCGTGTCGGTTCCAAACCAAGTTTTGAGCAATTTCTACGAAAAATACGTTATGCATATTACTATTCATAATTAATGCATAATTTAAATTAAAGAATTACACGATTTTATATTTTTTAATTTAAATAATTATGAATTTTATTGCAACCAAAATGAATTCTCGAGAAAAAAATCTCTCTCAATTTTTTTCTAAAATAGTCTAAATTACTGCTGAGTTCTATATTCAATATTATTTCAGATCTAAATTTAAAAAAAAAATAGAACAATTTCTTCTTCCTTTCTGCTATAGTTCGTCAAAGACAAAATGTGTACGCTTTTTTCACATATTCCGAATAAACAACAACTTCTAAACCTAACCTTACTAAATCTAACTTAACCTAACCTTAACTCAAAAGACGCGGTTAGACTTCTGGTTAGAACAAAAAACGACTTCTGAATCTAACCTAACCTAACCTTAACTCAAAAGATGCGGATGGACTTCCGGTTAGAACAAAAAACGACTTCTCGATCTAACCCATAGATATACAGCTAGATAGAGAACACTCAGTACGTTCTCTATGTCTATGACCTAACCTTACCAAATATAATCTAACCCAACCTTATCTAACCTTACTTCAAGCTTTATTTGCACTATAAGAGTATACAACTCGAAGTTTATTTTCGAATGGTTCTAATCAAAAGAACTGCCAAAGGCCCCAAAAGAAAAATAAACAAACGAAAAAAGAAATATCTTAACCTATGTATTTAAACAAACGACAACAAATAAATTTGAATGTACTTACGATTACATTAAAACGTCTATTCTTTTCCGTTTCTTTGTTACTATCCAAAGTCTTGTAGACTAAATCGGATAAAGTCTTTGCAATTAATTCTGCCCTTTCCGGTATCACTTTAGACGAGTTAACACTATTTATAGAAACTTGATTCATCTCATTTATTAACTCAAATATTCTATTTTCAGTCATTTTCAAACATGAATTTAAATTTTTTTGCAAAAAATACTATAATACACCTTACAATTTATTAAAAGTTTAAAAAAAGTTAAACTTCAAATTTTATAGGTTATTTCAGGTTATTTGTTGCCAACCATAGAGATAAATTGCAACGTATTGATAGTGGCTAATGTAACGACATTCTAAAACTCATTTTTAATCAAAATAATAATGAATAAATTACATTTAGTAACATTTCACATAAAATACTAAGAATTTAAAAAAGCCTTCATTAACTACATACATCAATACAATTTTACTAACAGCTATTTAATTTTTCAATATATTTTGTCTATTTTTTATTATTTCAAAGCAATTTTTTAATTATAATCGATAAGGATGTTTCGCAGGGTACTTGGTGCAACATAATTTAAATAGATTTAGAATTAAAAAACAAACACTTGGTAAAGTTTTACAATTTATTGTATGACAGCAGTTTCGACTTTTACTATCTATGACTTTTACGTCATTTTTAAAGACTGTGTGTGTTTAACATTGGAACCAATTGGAACTGATATTTATAAAGGGGTTGGTTATGGGTAATTATAATATCGCTTTCATGATGGGAAAAACCTTAAAATCTAGTCGTTCGTTTGTGATGAATTTACCTTTGTGACGGGTTTTCTGTATTTCTAATATTTCCAGGTAATCTAATTGAGTACCTTTCGATTCGCAATTGTGCAACTTTACCAAGTGTTTGTTTTTAATTCTAAATCAATTTTTTAATTTATCTATTAATTTTTTGCGTTGTTATCGTTCAACATTTGTTTACTTTTCAACTTCAATTCGTTATTATAAGCAATAGAGCATATTGTAAATATGTCATAGATTATTATTGTAGCAAACAAATATGTAAAAATATCACATCTTAATTTTTAATTTGTTAATTACTTAAATATAGAAGTATAATTACTATAAAATTGGCTACGAAAAATTTACTTCATACTAGGCTTTAGACATGTCCTACTTGACAATTCATCCATTTATCTATGGTTTTAACGACTTGTGCCAAACTTCAGGTAAGAGACGTAAAGAAATGGCGTCAATACTGAAATTATCTCGGGCCCTTACAAAATTGCCGCAAAACAAAAAAATATTGCAGGTAAAAATTTAATTTTTTAAAAGTCGTAATCAACTTAAAACTAAACAGTTTAGGAGTATAAAAATCTTCTTTACTATTGTGTATTTTTTGATTACGTAAGTCGCTATGACGGTACCTGTCCAGATATCAATAAAAACTATTTCAAAAAATGACAATAATTTAAGAGTAATTTTTTAGAATATATTATTCTCACGCAACTACGCAGCAAACGCTGAAGAAGTCTTGTCCGATGTACTGGTCAACGTTCCACCGACAAAAGTCACTACACTCAAAAATGGTGAGTTACAATCCAACAACATTGTAAGAAGACTTTTGTAATTTTAATGATTCGTGATTAGGTATTAGAGTTGCTACAGAGGATTGGGGCTCACCAACGGCTACCGTAGGTATTTGGATCGATGCCGGAAGCAGGTACGAGAACAGCGAAAATAATGGTGTCGCTCACTTTATGGAACACATGGCTTTTAAGGTATGAAATTTGCGTTTATTTATCCGTTACGATTTATGGGGCGCCGCTATTTGACGATATGTTTTGATAATTTAATTATATTTTATTTACCTTCTTAAATAATTAAAATATTTCACAAGCATTTTGGGTTATCTAGTTAGCTTTGATCTACAATTTATTGGTTCGTTTAGTTGTTAGGGATAAAGCTGAATTTGTTGATTTAAAATAGTCTTTTGCAATTTATTTATTTGTAATTGTACAGGCATATATGCCCAAAATTATACATTTATAATATAATTTATATGTAGATCGCCCAGCTAAATTATAGCCAGATACATAAAACAAAAAAATACAGTATATTCGAACAGTTAAACAAAGTAAACATATATCCAAATCAGATAACATCAAGAAAAGAGGAAAATATAAACTTCAATAACATAACTATCTAAATTCAAGTTCAACCTATAGGCTAATCAAATGCTAAAAGATTATCATCAATTAACTTATAAATGCTATTTCTCATTTCTAACAAAGATAAACTATCATCTAAGGCGTTTAATAGATTTATAAATTGTTGATTGTGGAAGCCTTCACTTGTTGAAACTGATTCATACTTAATCAAATTGAAAAAAACACACAAAAAGTTTCAAGACGTATAATATAAACACTACAATTGTTTCGCTTAACATAAGCTTCTTCAGGTGAAGATATAACGAAAACAGAACAATGAGCAAATTTATATACCAGCTTACAAATTATTATGATTATTACAAAAGTACAAACATTAAGTAAAGGAGAGTTCCTTACATCTAACTGGTCGTTTAAAATTATGTTTTTTCTATAATATCTGTTAATTTATAATCCTTCAAGTAAATCTAATTGTCTACCTTTATTTTGAATATGTAAAATTTTGAACTTTGAATTAAAATTGTGATTATTATAAAGTAAATGTTCTGCATAAGCCGAGTCGGATTTTTTATTTAAAAAACTATGTAAATGTTCCTTAATTCGAATATCAAAAGTACGACCCGTTTGCCCTATATAAACTTTATTACAATCGGAACAACTTAACTAATAAACACGTGATTTAGAATTATGCGGTGTTTTACATTTGTTATTTAAAATTAATTTACCTAAGGAATTATCTGTTTTATACGACATGAAACTATTATTGATTTTTTGCAAACCTTTTTCCTATTTGAATGGAAATATTACCTAAATATGTAAGACAATTAAAATTAACAGGTTTTATTTTAACATGAGGGAAAATAAGTTTAAATGAACTATCTCTTAGTTTTTTATTTAATATATTGTCAATTAGGCTCATTGAATAACCGTTATTCAAGCAATTTGATATATTCTATCTAACTCTAACTTGTATTGGTCGGGTTTTAACGGAACGGAAACGAGTCTGTGGATAAAAGCATTGAAAGCAGCTAATTTGTGGGAAACTGGGTGAAACGATCTAGCATGAATAATTGGATCCGTATGAGATGGTTTGTGAAAAATGGAAAATTCATGTTTTGAATTAATTCTTTTTATATTTAGATCCAGAAAATTGATAGAATGGTTATTTTCAATTTCTAACGTGAATTTTATTTTATCATGTAGACTATTGATATAATTGTGAAATTTGGAGAGTAACCTATCCGAACCAGTAAAACAAACAATTATGTCGTCTACATACCTGAACCAATATAAACAATTTTTAAATAAAATGTGTTTGCTTATTTTATTTTCTAAATGATTCATGAAGATCTCAGCTAATAAAGGGCTAAGAGGATTTCCCATAGCTAAACCTTCTAATTGCCTGTAATGTTGTTGTTCGAAAAGTAAATAATTTTGACTTAAACACATTTCTAGTAAAATTAAAATGTCATTAGCGATAAATACATTGGATTTACCCTCCATTAACTTGTTTTTGACGATTTCTAATATAGCTTTTGGAGGAATACTAGCAAATAAATTAGTAACATCGAAGGAAATGAGTTTACAATTAGGAGGTAAATTTATATTTGAAATTTTGTTTATGAGTTCAAGAGAATTTTTTATAGCGAAAGTTGATTCAAATTTAGTGTTTTTTAAAATTTCATTAATGTTCCAATATTTAATTTTTTTGATATCTCCGTAAAATCATGGTCAACATAACATGTTAATATTCTTTTTCCAAGATACAGTTCTCATAAATTTACGCTGTACACCTTCCAACCTCTTTCTATCCAAAATATTGTTAGGGTACTATATAGAAATACAGTACGTCAATTGAGATCTTACATAAGCATTAAAAGCATTTATGAGGCACTTTTGAAGCATACCATTCATAAGCTAAACTAGAAAAGGCTGCTTTTTTATTTGATAAATTACGCATTAAGACTAGAATTCTACAAATGTTCGAATATCTTAAAAACTACCGAAAATACTCGCCAAAATACCTCTACAAAATCGATTTATATTTTAATTTTACACCTGATTATACAAAAATTTGTATATCGTTCCTTTTAAAAAAATTAAGTTGTCCTTGATTTAAGTTCAAAAATCACATAATTTTATTTGTTGATTTTTCTAAAATAAAACTAATGAAAACTTTCGAATGGTGTGAAAAAATTATCCCTTCTTAAGCTTATTTAGAAGGCACGGCATTTTATTTAATTTGGTTTCGGAGATATTGAGGATTTTAGAGAGCGCCGCAAACGTAATATTTTTTCAAAATGACGAAGTAACTCCCAAACGGCAATCGTAAGATACAATGTATGGTTATCAAACTACCCTTTAAATTTATATTTAAATTCAAATATATACAGGGTGTTCCATAAAAAAAAACAAAGTTTAGTATCTCCCAGGCGTAACGGAGCACCCTGTATAAATAAAAATAATTTTATGAAGTGAAGAGACAAATTGGATGAAACTTTCATTCAAAAATTTTTTTCGTATTTATAATATTAAGCCAGCTATGAAAGAAATACGCTGAAGTGGTACACCCTGTAGAGGTGTCGAGACTACAATTTGATTATCTGCAGGGTACAAAGAAACGTTCGCAGAGTCAGCTAGAAATCGAAATTGAAGACATGGGCGCTCAGTTAAATGCGTACACTAGCAGAGAACAGACCGTCTACTACTCGAAATGCTTAGCAAAAGACGTACCTAAAGCCATCGAGATTCTCTCTGACATCGTCCAGAATGCCAGTTTGGGCGAGACCGAAATCGAAAGAGAAAGAGGTGTTATTTTAAGAGAAATGCAAGAAGTCGAGTCTAATCTACAAGAAGTCGTTTTTGACCATTTGCACGCAACAGCGTACCAAGGAACTCCTTTGGCTAACACAATTTTAGGTACGTCTACAGTACTTTTTGGGGTAATAGGTTAAAATAATTACGGTATATTTTTTAAGGTCCTACAAAGAATATCAAATGCATAAGCGCCCAACACTTGAAAGCTTATCTAGCGGCTCATTACAGGCCCAGCAGGATGGTCATTGCCGGAGCTGGTGGAGTAAATCATGAGGAATTGGTTAAACTTGTCGAGTGTAGTTTCGGAAATCTAAAAGAAAGCGGTACGTTTTACGTACGTTATTCGTCTTTATATAGTTTATAAAAATCGTTTTTACAGGTGACGATTGTTTAACATCAGAGACAGCTGCTGGTAAATTGGCTCCCTGTCGTTATTCGGGTTCGGAAATTCGTGTCCGCGACGACAGTTTGCCGTTGGCTCACGTGGCTATTGCGGTAGAGGGTCCCGGCTGGACTGATCCCGACACCCTGACTCTTATGGTTGCCAGTACCCTCCTAGGCGCATGGGACCGGTCCCAGGCGTCCGGTAAACAGAATGCCACCAAATTGGCCCGAGTTTCCGCCGAAGATGACCTCTGTCACAGCTACCAGAGCTTCAACACATGCTACAAAGTATGCAGTTGTGTGCGTTTGGAATTTTAGTTTGAAATGTGTTTTTTTTTTCGACAGGATACCGGTTTATGGGGCGTTTATTTTGTTACCGAAAATTTAAACGCCGAAGACATGCTTTTTAATATTCAGAAAGAGTTTATGCGCCTGTGCTCGTCCGTTACCGAAGGCGAAGTCGCAAGAGGACGAAATCTGCTGGCCGCAAATACGTTACTGCAGTTAGACACTTCGACCGCCGTTTGCGAAGATATCGGTGAGTTTTGGGATATACTATTCTGTTCATTCTAACAATTATTTTGTTTCAATTTATTATTTTTTTTTGCGGAAAACATCGATTTGTTTTTTAGCGATAACACCTTGAAAAAATGTCTCAAAAAATAATTTAAAGAGAACTTCAAGGGCTACAAAGTCATAACGATTTAGAATAAACTTTAACCCTTTGATTTTAATATTTCCGGGGTTAACGTGTTCAAAAAGGAGGGTTGTCGCACTACAGTACAAACTTGAAATGGCCATATTTCAGTTAATTTTTATCCTAGAAGAATTTTAAAAAAGCAATATTTTCAGCAAAAAACTGCCTAAAATTTTTGTATTTTGAGGTTTTTGCTAATTTCTTTAGTTTTCGAAATGATGGACATTAAATATCATTTTTAACAAAATTTCAAAAATACGTTTCACTTGTTTTATTTTAAATAAACATTCCTAACCGGTCAAACTTATGGAACATAATTTAAGTAAATTGTAGACGGATTACGATTAATTTTATTTTCCGTAAAAAGGCCGTTGCTTTTAGTGTTAATTTTTTCACTGAATATTCGAGCAACCGATCTTATTCTTATCCTAATACACTCAGTTTTCATCCAAAAAACTTTTACCAAGGCTTATTTTAAGGGTATTTTTAAGCACTTTTAATTAGGGTTCTATGAGTATATCCCGAAAAAGTTACAGTTTTATCGCCATTTAACGTTGAATGGTGCGGTTTATGTTCTCGACGAACAACAAGGAAACTTAACGAGCCATAAATCGGTTACTTTTCCATCTACAGCAAAAACAAAAGACACTTAATTTCTTTATTTTTTTATAGGCTTCATTTTTTTATATTAGTTTTTCCGATAAAACGTAAAGTTCTTGAGTTATTCCTAAAAAACTGTTAAAAACGATGTAAATTTATCATTTTCAACTTTAAACAATTCAAAAAAATATTAGCTAATCGATAATACTTTATAGGACATTTTTTGGAATAAATTTGTTCCTTAGTTGATTTCTAGTGTTTTTTTTTTATGTAATTATTTTCACCCCCTAGATGGTTTGGTAATTAGTCCCAAGGTAAAATCAGGAAACGAATTGAAAGTGATTCCATTGTTACTAAAGTTGAAAGTTACTTATTCCGTTGTTGACTGATTGTTGGAAAAAAAACTAAATGTATCGTTGTAGCAAATAAAACATTGTCTTACAGGGCGCCAACTGTTATGTTATGGACGTAGAATTCCCCCACACGAGCTCGCCCACCGTATCAATTTTATCACTGCCGACAACGTGAGAGAAGTTTGTTACAAATACTTGTTCGACCGGTGCCCCGCAGTGGCAGCCGTTGGACCTGTTGAAGGTCTGCCGGATTACAACCGTATTCGCAGTTCCATGTACTGGCTACGATTGTAAATCTTGATAGCAAAAGAAATGTCATATTCGTTATGATTGTTATTACCTATTATCTCCAGATGTTCTACTCAAATATAAATTAATTTTTTTTTGTTCCTAATAAAAATAATTCCAAGAATATTGAGTCGTCTGCGTAATTTTTGGTTGATTAAATTGATTATTTTTTGAAATGTTATTCCTTTATTAATGTAGTACATCAATTTCAAAATTTTACTCTTTTTTTTGTAAATAATTACGATTAGAATCAGTCGTTAAATAAATGTTTTATTTATTAAATGTCGTTTTATTTAATATATTTAACAGGAAGTTAATATGAAACGAAACTTTAATAAATCATTTTCTTAAATAGTAATTACTAAAAAGTCTGTTGCGCGAGTGATGCGCGGTGTTATGGTGAAGTGAACTTATTCCTTCAGTGCGCATGCACGTCTTTTCCCTTTCCTCCCGTTGAAGATAAATTGTTGCGTTTGATTTAATAATTCATAGAAATATTGCGATAATTTTGACTGTAAATGAAAACCAAGTTCTTTACGAAGAGATAAATTTATTAAAATTAAATTTGCTGAATGTTTTGAGCTGATTAAACGTAATTTAAAAAGTTAATAAAATTTAATAGTTCTATGAGTTCAACAAACGCAGCTACATATAATTATTTAACAATTAATTCGATGTAATGTATTGTTGTCATGTTGTATTTTTTGACAGATGACAGTTGATTTGACACATGTCAAAGGTGTTGGTTTGTAACTGTCGGAATAAAGAAAAAATAATTTGTAAAATGAGAGAATAATTGTTAATATAGTTTTAAACGTCTTCAATTTAGTTATATCGTTGATAAACGGACTTAATATTGACTTTAGTTTTAAATAACGTCAAAACAGTGAGACTGAAACGATGGTAAGTTACGTTTGATCGTTTGATAAGGCTTTAACGACGATTTTTCCGCTCGGTATTAATTAATTAATTGTAACGATTGTTTGTAACGTTGCACCGATAAAATGAGGATCGTTGCAGAGCTTTTTTGGTTTTGGGCAATCCGCCGAAGTGGACATATATCTCGATGGACAAGAAACTAGGAAAAAAGTTGAGGTTAAGGGGGAGGATAACAAAAAAGAACTGTTATATCTTTATTACGACGGAGAAACTATTTCTGGAAAAGTAAGTGCAACCGGTAGCTTAATTTCTTTTTGTAAATTGTTATTTGATAGAATATTCACCGTATTAATTTTTTGCAGGTAAATGTTAGTTTGAAGAAAGCTGGTAGCAAATTAGAACACCAAGGAATCAAAATAGAATTTATAGGACAGATAGAACTTTTTTACGATAGAGGCAATCACCACGAGTTTATAAGTTTAGTGAGAGAGCTTGCACGGCCCGGCGAGATGATTGCACACACTAGTTATCCTTTTGATTTTCTAAACGTAGAAAAGCCATTTGAGGTTTACACAGGTCAGTATTCACGTATTTATTAAATATAACCACATAAATAACGAATTATTTGCCGTTAATAATAAACAGTTGCAAAAATTAACGTCATAATTGTTTTAGCCGTAAATACACTTATCAAATTCAAGTCTGTTTCATTTTTTATCTAAACGATTATTATAGCCGCTTTTAATTTTTTAACAAATAACAATTTTTGTTATATCACTCATCGTACCTCAAAATTTGTTTTTACTTAAATCTTCATGTGCCGTTTAATAACAACCTGCTTTTATCAGAATTACTGTATTTATGACCCTTGATTATTTGAGCCTCTATTTAATGAAAATTATAATTCAAAACGAAATTTTTCACAAGACAAAATAACAAAAAATGTTATTTAAAATTCTATTATTTTCTTTACAATTGGTTTTGTACGCGATTCTGTCTTATTTTCGCTTTTATCTATAAACACTTGTCTTCACTTTCCTGTCGGTATTTCCACATAAATTATTCTTTCTTTCTATTCATCTACTAACTATTTTGCATGAAAATACTCCGGGATATAATTATAAATTTATTCGATTCTATAACCAGCACCGTATCTCCCAGACGCATATATTTTGCGGTAAATTCTACAGCTCGTTCTTTAAATTTTAATTACTATTCACTCACATATTTCTTCATCAGATGATTTAAAAATTGGTACACATTTCGAATTCATTATCATTACACAAACACCAACGCCAAAAAAGTAGCAGTCCTATTTTTAATAAACCTTTAAAAAAACTATTTCACGAAATAGAGCAACAGAATGACGTACGAATTTTAAGTTATTCCAAAAATAAGCATTTTAACCGGCAGTTCGTGATTTGTAAAGCCATTTTTCTCGTTTATTCTTGGAATAGCACTATTCCGTGTTTGTAGAAATTATGAATTGGCTTTTCTTTTTCCACTTTCCCATAACTTCTTAAGATACCTTTTTTAGACGTTATCAACAAAAAACTTTTATTTTTATTTTTTTGTTATTTAGGTGCTAATGTTAGATTGAGGTATTTTTTAAAAGTTACTATAATAAGACGCCTAGCAGACATTGTAAAGGAAGTGGACATCGCAGTACATACGCTATCCAGCTACCCCGAAATGAACAACTCGATCAAAATGGAAGTGGGCATCGAAGATTGTTTGCACATAGAGTTCGAATATAATAAGTCCAAGTGAGTGACATTTTTACTTTGCTTCATAATTAAATAATAAATTTTCAATCTACAGGCAATTCAAAAACAAAATAATAGCCTTTGTTTTAATTATTTTACAACCAAGAGTAACTTTTGGTATTTTGACGACTTCGTTTTTCATACACTGATTTGATATATATTCTTTTTTCTCTTTAGATATCATTTAAAAGATGTAATTGTTGGTAAAATCTATTTCCTCCTGGTAAGAATCAAAATAAAACATATGGAAATTGCCATAATAAAAAGGGAAACAACAGGGATGGGTCCAAACATGTTCACCGAAAACGAGACCATAGCAAAGTACGAAATAATGGACGGAGCGCCTGTTAAAGGCACGTAATAATTTTTTTAGTTTTCAATTGATTCAATAAAAGTCTAATTTTTAGGAGAAAGCATTCCAATTCGAGTTTTCTTAGCGGGTTACGATCTGACACCGACGATGAGGGACATTAATAAGAAATTTTCTGTACGATACTTCCTGAATTTGGTCCTAATGGACACCGAAGACAGAAGATACTTTAAACAGCAGGAAATCACTTTATGGCGAAAAGGTACGCATGTGATTTTAATATAAAATTAAAAGTAAGAGGACTAAAAATTATGTAGGAGAAAAAGTACGAAAGCAAATGCGTGGTGGAAGCTCTAGCAACGTTGGTAATAGTCTGTCACAAGCTCAACAACAAAATGAACAGAATTACGATCCTAACGACCAGTCTCAGAGCAATAATTTCAGAAACCAAGAGTCTGAGCAGCTCCAGGAGGATGTGTTCAGGGACGGCAAAGTAACGTCGAGATCCATTGACAACTTTCAAGGTTTGTTTGTATTTTTTTTTTGTTTAATATGCAATGGCTGCGTTGATTGGTCTCAGTAAAATAAATATTCGACTGCGCATGCGCGTACAACTGATGGGAAACATACAGAATAGTTGAACAGCGCATGTGGGGATTTTTGTTTACCGCGAATGATTTCTGAATTAACGATTTCAAAACGTTGTCTATTTTCAAAACTACAGATAACCACTGACGAATTGACATGTGACGTTTCTCAACCTAAATGTAAGTTAAGTCGGTTAAGTGTTTTAAAAAATGCTATAATGAAGAAACGAGTGACTCTGAAAGAGGTAGAAAGAATAAAATAAATAATTATCTGTATATTTATTGCTCAAACGCCATAGACATAAACAAAACAACCGCTGATAATTACCAAAGAATTGCGCATGATCAACGGAACTGAACTTTCAATGTTAGAAAAATTTTCTAATTTAATGGATGGCTGATTAACTTTTAGGATTTTTAAAAACCAAGGAATCGCCACGAGTCACTCAAAATAATATTCAGGTATTTCAGGTTGTTTGTTTAAATTGATTTTTGTTAAGAAAGAAAATAGGTTTAGAATTTGAGTTTCATCTTTCGTTTTTTTACTGTACAAAGGTCAAGATCCGTATATAAAGGTCGTGACTGAGTCGTCGGTCTCTGAGAACGATGTCGGGCACATTCCGCAGACTAAAATCGAAAACATGGAGAGGGAAGCGGGAGATGGACAAAACGATAGCAGTAACGAACCAGAAAAGTGATAGTTATTGATGTTTAGACGGTACACAGGTACGTTTTTATACATTTATTTCATCTAACAATTACAATTTTGTTTTTTTAAATGGAGTGGAATATTTTTTGCGACGAATTCGCATTAAACACAAATTTTTAAGGTGACTTTGTTAACCAATTCTTATACTTACGATGAGCGGTTTATGAGAATTAAATATTAAAAAAAAAAGTGCAAACTTGAAATGGCCATATCTCAATTAATTTTCATGCTAGAAGGATTTTAAAAAACTAAATATTTTCAGCAAAAAATAACCTAAAATTTTTGTATATTGAGGTTTTTTTTGTTAATTGCTTTAGTTATCGAAATAATGGACATTAAATGTAATTTTTAACGAAATTTCAAAATTACGTTTTACACTGATCACGTTTTTTATTTTAAATAAACATTCCTAACCGGTCAAACTTATGGAGCATATTACTGGGACATAAATTAAGTAAATTGTAGATGGATTACGATTAATTTTATTTTCCGTAAAAAGGCCGTTGCTTTTAGTGTTAATTTTTTCACTGAAAATTCGAGCAACCGATCTTATTCTTATTCTAATACACTCAGTTTTCACCCAAAAAACTTTTACTAAGGCTCATTTTAAAGATCTTTTTAAGGTACTTTAAGTAAGGTTCTATGAGTATATCCCGAAAAAGTTACAGTTTTACCGTCATTTAACGTTGAATGGTGCGGTTTATGTTCTCGACGAACAACAAGGAAACTTTAACGAGCCATAACACGGTTACTTTTCCATCTACAGCACAAACAAATGACACTTAATTTGTTTATTTTTTTATAAGCTTCATCTTTGATTATATTAGTTTTTCCGATAAAACGTAAAGTTCTTGAGTTATTCACTCTTTATAATATCTACTTCCAAATTTACAAATCTAACACGCTTAGTTTCCCTTTAACACGCCCTGTATTTATTGTGTTTCTTTTTTCAGATTCTACTGTTAATCAAACCCCGTACAGATTTTTTTCACATAGATCTACCACGGAATTTATTATATAATTTATATAAGCAGCACAAACACTTGAGGGGCTGCGACTGTGAATAATTTTCGATTAATTTGTTGTAAATTTATAAATAATGATTTAGATAATAGGTGCAGACTTTATTTATACATTTAAGTAAGAGAATGAAGAAAATGTAATTTTTATTATATTTAGTTTATATCGAATTAAATCCTCTTACAATAATTCTAAGTTAATTAATTGTCAGATCTAATGAAAACAAATCGAAATAATATACAGGAGAAAGAGTACAGGTGTAAATTTTATTTTAGTAAAATTCCTGTGTAAATAATGTTTGTACTTCCATTACATTTTTAATTATTGTATTGATAATTTTTATGTTATTATATTAATAATTTTATTATGCTATGTATATTAAAAGACAACATAATAAATAAATTCTTTGCAAGTTATTTTTGATTTTATTTGACATCTGCGGCGCATGTTACACTGGTTGTCTATAAGTTAGGAGCATTCAGCTGTCGTTAAAAATCTTCAAACTTAAATTTTTCACCAACGCATTAATTTTGAAGTCTGTGTTAATTTTCGTCAATAGCCAAAAATCTATTCTTCAAAATGGTGTCAATCATTAATTTTGATGAACTATTATAGAAATAACGGCATGTTAAAGAAATACCTTTCGGAAAGGTCAATTTCTAACCTGCGAAGTTGTTATGCAACCTCAATCCCTTTTCTGTAATGATGGTTGCTAACCGTGTTTTTGTAAAACATTTTTTTTCATTAATCTACTTTTGCAATAATTTTCTAAACTTTTATAAACACAAAAAACGCATTATTTTATACGTGGATAATTTGAATAATAGTAATTAATGAATTTAGTTAATTTTTTTTTATTTGAAAAGTATATTGGAACAATTGATTTTTATAGGTTGGTAGTAAAAAATCTACTACTTAAGTAGAAAAAATTAAAGAGAGAAGTTAGGTTATGGATGTTCGTTTTTGGCAGTTCGTGTTTAGGTAAATTTTCACAAGTTATCGTATCATGAATTTATTGCGGAAAAACTGAAAGTTGTGCGTGAGTTCGGTTATTTAGGTGTTAAAAACAAAATGAAAGCGAAACCATCGAAGGGAGTAGCAAGAATGGTAATTCGATGGGTTATTCGCTCTCGAAAATCAATTGCTAAGGATGCCGTTGTTACAGTAAGTTACATGTTTGACGTTTTGCTATTTTTAAGATAAATCTAAAAGATTTTATTTAATTAAAATCGTTTTCGAACAATTCTTTGCATGTTCAATGTGTAACACGAAGCTATTGTGTAAGAGTCATGTAGCTTGAACCTCGATTTCATTATTTCAAATCGCTTCGTTCTTTATTTAGATTACGTGTGTACCTAGTCGAAATCTAATTTTTTTTACGATAAAACACTCAAAAAATCCGAAAGTTAATTTTCTTAGTAATATTGTCGCACTTAATTGCAAACAATATTAGATTCAATGATAATACTGGTTATTATGAAATAAATTTAAAATAAAAACAACCCTTCATATGTGGCTATTTTTATGAGAAATCTCCTTAAAAAAAAAAAAAAAATGGATTTTATCTTTTTGTAATACGTAAAGCATTTTTTTGATGATGGTTTTTATATGTAAATAAATAAATAAAATATTCTAAATGAAAATGTCCTCTACTATCGGAGTCGATGTATGTGAATTATCAGTTATTTCTCAAAAAAGTTAAAATACATTGTCACGATTACTTTAAAAAAAAGGATAGGTATGACTAACAAATAAACTATAAAACTAGTTTAATGATAGATACCTTAGAAATAGATAAAAGTAATAATTTTTTTATTATGTCGAGAATGAAAATTAATTAACTTACGTATTGTAAAATGGAATTAATAAATGTAATCATTATAATCTTCGTTCTAAAATGTGGCATTGTTAAAAAATAATTATCGAATTGGCTGCCTATAAGTTAGGAGCATTTATCTGTCATTAAAAACGTTAAAATTAAAATTATATTAATAAATAAATAACAATAATTATAAAATTAACTATTGCAAAAATCGTGCTTTTTAATTTGTTATTACAATTATATTGGACCGATTAAGTTAAAATTTGGTATACATATGAAGTTGTGTGATGCAAACGCGAATGTATAACGCAAATAGTGAATTTTGAAAATGGGGGTCATTTTTGGGGGGCAAATTAAAAAAAAAATCGTGTGACATATCAAACGAAAGGGCTTATGGTTAGGGTCTCAAATTTATGTTTCTTATTATTTTAAAATAAATAAGTACTTAAAAACGACAAAAAATGAAATAAAAACTCGTAAAGACAATAAATTAATAATTTTGTGCACATTACACAATTCCTACTACCTACATGTGGATGTGAAGTATACATACTGTAACCCATCACATCGTCTGACTGATACAAGCCTTATCGTCTTTATCTTTTTAATGTTTGTAGGTAGGTGTAACTTTATCGTTAGGTACATTAAATATTTTTTTGTCGCTTTGTTAAATATTGATACTGACATGTTGACAAGGAACCCGCGCAGGTACTCATCGTGTTCCCTTTTATTTCTTTTGGTCTCGTTGATAAGCGGATGCTTTTGTGACGGTGTATAATTAGTTCATATTCTTTTTTTGCAACAAATTAATTTTTAATGACGACCGACGATATTATTTATAACTCATTTTCGCGCCTAGGATGCGCCAGTTTTTTGGCAAATTGTATGCCAGTGTCTACATGTAATTACGCGAAATATAACATCAGTTAATAAGTGTGCCTTCTGTAGGTACCTATACATACATATACTTTCACAATACAGAATATGTATGTATGTATATTTTTTTTTTTCGCGTTTTTTTTTCTGTGAGACAATGACGAATTAATAAAAACTAATTATACAGTAAATGTAAACGGTGCAAATGTATTCCCCATTCACTTGTAATGTGCATGCTTGTTTGTTATTATTTGTTCAAAAAATACCTATGGAATTATCGAAAGGCGAAGAGGTTGTATCAGTCCCTGGTGATGGTGAGTGATAATGATAATTATTTTTATTACGAAACAGGGTCTTGATATTTTCTTTTATGTAACTATGTAATTACCCTGTATCACTTATAGTCTATTTGATTCGATTTATTTAACGAAAAAATTGAAATAGGTAAATATATATATGTTATACTTGTTTAAAGTAAATATTTGTGTGGTAGATACAATTGAGCGGGTCCCATTATTTGTTAGCTTATCATTATCAGTGATGAAATACAAGATCGAATATTCGATAAGTATATGAAACATATTAAAACAATCAAGGAGATAGAAGACAAATAAAATCAAATTGTAGCTAAAAAAATATTAAAAATAAGTCATATTTGGACAAAAAATTTTTTTTTAAATATTTTTTTGTGCGTCAATTTAGAATGAAATAAAGAAATAAAAAGAGCATTTGTGCTATTTTTTATTAACAAAGGAAAATAATTGTTATTATTATTTATTTAATGTTGCTGTTTTGCAAAACGCGTTTATTAACATTTTGACGCTTATGCAGCGAAAATGGTGATAGGTATGAAAAAATGTGAAAAGAGCTTTTTTGTAGACAATCGAATTTTCTACAAGGAAGTCCGGAAAACCACAAGTCAATTTTAATCACTTAAAAAAGTACAGTGCTCCAAACGCGCCCTTTAAAAGTCAACCGTGCTGCACTTTAGTAAATGCTTATGTGTGAGTGACAGTATGTATATCTCTCGATAACTTTTTTTTTATTGGATAGGGAACCCTTCCAAGTTTGTCTTATTTAAATTTAAAAAAATAATTCAACCCTTTAGTGTAGGAAAAAAGTGCATTGTTGTTCATCTACTGCATTTTTCTTATTAGTTACTTCTACGGCTCATAACTACCCACAGGGTGATCCGATTTCGATGACTCTTTTTTTATTGTAAAGGGAATACTTTAATGTTTGTTTCATATAAATTTGAAAAATTAATTCAACCCCTAAGTGTAGGAAAATAGTGCATTGTTGTTCATCTACTGCATTTTTCTTATTAGTTACTTCTACGGCTCATAACTACCTACAGGGTGATCCGATTTCGATGATTCTTTTTTTTTATTGTAAAGGGAATACTTTAATGTTTGTCTCATATAAATTTGAAAAATTAATTCAGCCCCTAAGTGTAGGAAAATAGTGCATGATTGTTCATCTACTGCATTTTTCTTATTAGTTACTTCTACGGCTCATAACTACCTACAGGGTGATCCGATTTCGATGATTCTTTTTTTTTATTGTAAAGGGAATACTTTAATGTTTGTCTCATATAAATTTGAAAAATTAATTCAGCCCCTAAGTGTAGGAAAATAGTGCATGATTGTTCATCTACTGCATTTTTCTTATTAGTTACTTCTACGGCTCATAACTACCTACAGGGTGATCCGATTTCGATGATTCTTTTTTTTTATTGTAAAGGGAATACTTTAATGTTTGTCTCATATAAATTTGAAAAAATAATTCAACCCTTTAGTGTAGGAAAAAAGTGCATTGTTGTTCATCTACTGCATTTTTCTTATTAGTTACTTCTACGGCTCATAACTACCCACAGGGTGATCCGATTTCGATGACTCTTTTTTTATTGTAAAGGGAATACTTTAATGTTTGTTTCATATAAATTTGAAAAATTAATTCAACCCCTAAGTGTAGGAAAATAGTGCATTGTTGTTCATCTACTGCATTTTTCTTATTAGTTACTTCTACGGCTCATAACTACCTACAGGGTGATCCGATTTCGATGATTCTTTTTTTTTATTGTAAAGGGAATACTTTAATGTTTGTCTCATATAAATTTGAAAAATTAATTCAGCCCCTAAGTGTAGGAAAATAGTGCATGATTGTTCATCTACTGCATTTTTCTTATTAGTTACTTCTACGGCTCATAACTACCTACAGGGTGATCCGATTTCGATGATTCTTTTTTTTTATTGTAAAGGGAATACTTTAATGTTTGTCTCATATAAATTTGAAAAATTAATTCAGCCCCTAAGTGTAGGAAAATAGTGCATGATTGTTCATCTACTGCATTTTTCTTATTAGTTACTTCTACGGCTCATAACTACCTACAGGGTGATCCGATTTCGATGATTCTTTTTTTTTATTGTAAAGGGAATACTTTAATGTTTGTCTCATATAAATTTGAAAAAATAATTCAACCCTTTAGTGTAGGAAAAAAGTGCATTGTTGTTCATCTACTGCATTTTTCTTATTAGTTACTTCTACGGCTCATAACTACCCACAGGGTGATCCGATTTCGATGACTCTTTTTTTATTGTAAAGGGAATACTTTAATGTTTGTTTCATATAAATTTGAAAAATTAATTCAACCCCTAAGTGTAGGAAAATAGTGCATTGTTGTTCATCTACTGCATTTTTCTTATTAGTTACTTCTACGGCTCATAACTACCTACAGGGTGATCCGATTTCGATGATTCTTTTTTTTTATTGTAAAGGGAATACTTTAATGTTTGTCTCATATAAATTTGAAAAATTAATTCAGCCCCTAAGTGTAGGAAAATAGTGCATGATTGTTCATCTACTGCATTTTTCTTATTAGTTACTTCTACGGCTCATAACTACCTACAGGGTGATCCGATTTCGATGATTCTTTTTTTTTATTGTAAAGGGAATACTTTAATGTTTGTCTCATATAAATTTGAAAAATTAATTCAGCCCCTAAGTGTAGGAAAATAGTGCATGATTGTTCATCTACTGCATTTTTCTTATTAGTTACTTCTACGGCTCATAACTACCTACAGGGTGATCCGATTTCGATGATTCTTTTTTTTTATTGTAAAGGGAATACTTTAATGTTTGTCTCATATAAATTTGAAAAATTAATTCAACGCCTAATAGTGGATTATTATTCATATACTGCATTTTCTCCATAGTTTATTTTACCGCCCATAACTATCTACAGGGTGATCCGATTTCGATGATTCTTTTTTTATTATATAGGGAATACTTTAATGTTTGTCTCATATAAATTTGAAAAATTAATTCAACGCCTAATAGTGGATTATTATTCATATACTGCATTTTCTCCATAGTTTATTCTACCGCCCATAACTGTCTACTGGGTGATCCAACTTCGATGATTTTTTTTTATTGTATAGGGAATACTTTAATATTTGTCTCATATAAATTTGAAAAATTAATTCAGCCCCTAAGTGTAGGAAAATAGTGCATTGTTGTTCATCTACTGCATTTTTCTTATTAGTTACTTCTACGGCTCATAACTACCTACAGGGTGATCCGATTTCGATGATTCTTTTTTTTTATTGTAAAGGGAATACTTTAATGTTTGTCTCATATAAATTTGAAAAATTAATTCAACGCCTAATAGTGGATTATTATTCATATACTGCATTTTCTCCATAGTTTATTTTACCGCCCATAACTATCTACAGGGTGATCCGATTTCGATGATTCTTTTTTTATTATATAGGGAATACTTTAATGTTTGTCTCATATAAATTTGAAAAATTAATTCAACGCCTAATAGTGGATTATTATTCATATACTGCATTTTCTCCATAGTTTATTCTACCGCCCATAACTGTCTACTGGGTGATCCAACTTCGATGATTTTTTTTTATTGTATAGGGAATACTTTAATATTTGTCTCATATAAATTTGAAAAATTAATTCAACGCCTAATAGTGGATTATTATTCATATACTGCATTTTCTCCATAGTTTATTTTACCGCCCATAACTATCTACAGGGTGATCCGATTTCGATGATTCTTTTTTTATTATATAGGGAATACTTTAATGTTTGTCTCATATAAATTTGAAAAATTAATTCAACGCCTAATAGTGGATTATTATTCATATACTGCATTTTCTCCATAGTTTATTTTACCGCCCATAACTATCTACAGGGTGATCCGATTTCGATGATTCTTTTTTTATTATATAGGGAATACTTTAATGTTTGTCTCATATAAATTTGAAAAATTAATTCAACGCCTAATAGTGGATTATTATTCATATACTGCATTTTCTCCATAGTTTATTTTACCGCCCATAACTATCTACAGGGTGATCCGATTTCGATGATTCTTTTTTTATTATATAGGGAATACTTTAATGTTTGTCTCATATAAATTTGAAAAATTAATTCAACGCCTAATAGTGGATTATTATTCATATACTGCATTTTCTCCATAGTTTATTTTACCGCCCATAACTATCTACAGGGTGATCCGATTTCGATGATTCTTTTTTTATTATATAGGGAATACTTTAATGTTTGTCTCATATAAATTTGAAAAATTAATTCAACGCCTAATAGTGGATTATTATTCATATACTGCATTTTCTCCATAGTTTATTCTACCGCCCATAACTGTCTACTGGGTGATCCAACTTCGATGATTTTTTTTTATTGTATAGGGAATACTTTAATATTTGTCATATATAAATTTGAAAAAATAATTCAACCCCTAAGAGTATGGAAATAGTGCATGATTGTTCATCTACTGCATTTTTCTTATTAGTTACTTCTACGGCTCATAACTACCTACAGGGTGATCCGATTTCGATGATTCTTTTTTTTTATTGTAAAGGGAATACTTTAATGTTTGTCTCATATAAATTTGAAAAATTAATTCAGCCCCTAAGTGTAGGAAAATAGTGCATGATTGTTCATCTACTGCATTTTTCTTATTAGTTACTTCTACGGCTCATAACTACCTACAGGGTGATCCGATTTCGATGATTCTTTTTTTTTATTGTAAAGGGAATACTTTAATGTTTGTCTCATATAAATTTGAAAAATTAATTCAACGCCTAATAGTGGATTATTATTCATATACTGCATTTTCTCCATAGTTTATTTTACCGCCCATAACTATCTACAGGGTGATCCGATTTCGATGATTCTTTTTTTATTATATAGGGAATACTTTAATGTTTGTCTCATATAAATTTGAAAAATTAATTCAACGCCTAATAGTGGATTATTATTCATATACTGCATTTTCTCCATAGTTTATTCTACCGCCCATAACTGTCTACTGGGTGATCCAACTTCGATGATTTTTTTTTATTGTATAGGGAATACTTTAATATTTGTCATATATAAATTTGAAAAAATAATTCAACCCCTAAGAGTATGGAAATAGTGCATGATTGTTCATCTACTGCATTTTTCTTATTAGTTACTTCTACGGCTCATAACTACCTACAGGGTGATCCGATTTCGATGATTCTTTTTTTTTATTGTAAAGGGAATACTTTAATGTTTGTCTCATATAAATTTGAAAAATTAATTCAGCCCCTAAGTGTAGGAAAATAGTGCATTGTTGTTCATCTACTGCATTTTTCTTATTAGTTACTTCTACGGCTCATAACTACCTACAGGGTGATCCGATTTCGATGATTCTTTTTTTTATTGTAAAGGGAATACTTTAATGTTTGTCTCATATAAATTTGAAAAATTAATTCAACGCCTAATAGTGGATTATTATTCATATACTGCATTTTCTCCATAGTTTATTTTACCGCCCATAACTATCTACAGGGTGATCCGATTTCGATGATTCTTTTTTTATTATATAGGGAATACTTTAATGTTTGTCTCATATAAATTTGAAAAATTAATTCAACGCCTAATAGTGGATTATTATTCATATACTGCATTTTCTCCATAGTTTATTTTACCGCCCATAACTATCTACAGGGTGATCCGATTTCGATGATTCTTTTTTTATTATATAGGGAATACTTTAATGTTTGTCTCATATAAATTTGAAAAATTAATTCAGCCCCTAAGTGTAGGAAAATAGTGCATTGTTGTTCATCTACTGCATTTTTCTTATTAGTTACTTCTACGGCTCATAACTACCTACAGGGTGATCCGATTTCGATGATTCTTTTTTTTTATTGTAAAGGGAATACTTTAATGTTTGTCTCATATAAATTTGAAAAAATAATTCAACCCCTAAGAGTATGGAAATAGTGCATTGTTGTTCATCTACTGCATTTTTCTTATTAGTTACTTCTACGGCTCATAACTACCTACAGGGTGATCCGATTTCGATGATTCTTTTTTTTATTGTAAAGGGAATACTTTAATGTTTGTCTCATATAAATTTGAAAAATTAATTCAACGCCTAATAGTGGATTATTATTCATATACTGCATTTTCTCCATAGTTTATTTTACCGCCCATAACTATCTACAGGGTGATCCGATTTCGATGATTCTTTTTTTTTATTGTAAAGGGAATACTTTAATGTTTGTCTCATATAAATTTGAAAAATTAATTCAGCCCCTAAGTGTAGGAAAATAGTGCATTGTTGTTCATCTACTGCATTTTTCTTATTAGTTACTTCTACGGCTCATAACTACCTACAGGGTGATCCGATTTCGATGATTCTTTTTTTTTATTGTAAAGGGAATACTTTAATGTTTGTCTCATATAAATTTGAAAAATTAATTCAGCCCCTAAGTGTAGGAAAATAGTGCATTGTTGTTCATCTACTGCATTTTTCTTATTAGTTACTTCTACGGCTCATAACTACCTACAGGGTGATCCGATTTCGATGATTCTTTTTTTTATTGTAAAGGGAATACTTTAATGTTTGTCTCATATAAATTTGAAAAATTAATTCAACGCCTAATAGTGGATTATTATTCATATACTGCATTTTCTCCATAGTTTATTTTACCGCCCATAACTATCTACAGGGTGATCCGATTTCGATGATTCTTTTTTTATTATATAGGGAATACTTTAATGTTTGTCTCATATAAATTTGAAAAATTAATTCAACGCCTAATAGTGGATTATTATTCATATACTGCATTTTCTCCATAGTTTATTTTACCGCCCATAACTATCTACAGGGTGATCCGATTTCGATGATTCTTTTTTTATTATATAGGGAATACTTTAATGTTTGTCTCATATAAATTTGAAAAATTAATTCAACGCCTAATAGTGGATTATTATTCATATACTGCATTTTCTCCATAGTTTATTTTACCGCCCATAACTATCTACAGGGTGATCCGATTTCGATGATTCTTTTTTTATTATATAGGGAATACTTTAATGTTTGTCTCATATAAATTTGAAAAATTAATTCAACGCCTAATAGTGGATTATTATTCATATACTGCATTTTCTCCATAGTTTATTTTACCGCCCATAACTATCTACAGGGTGATCCGATTTCGATGATTCTTTTTTTATTATATAGGGAATACTTTAATGTTTGTCTCATATAAATTTGAAAAATTAATTCAACGCCTAATAGTGGATTATTATTCATATACTGCATTTTCTCCATAGTTTATTTTACCGCCCATAACTATCTACAGGGTGATCCGATTTCGATGATTCTTTTTTTTTATTGTAAAGGGAATACTTTAATGTTTGTCTCATATAAATTTGAAAAATTAATTCAACGCCTAATAGTGGATTATTATTCATATACTGCATTTTCTCCATAGTTTATTTTACCGCCCATAACTATCTACAGGGTGATCCGATTTCGATGATTCTTTTTTTTTATTGTAAAGGGAATACTTTAATGTTTGTCTCATATAAATTTGAAAAATTAATTCAGCCCCTAAGTGTAGGAAAATAGTGCATTGTTGTTCATCTACTGCATTTTTCTTATTAGTTACTTCTACGGCTCATAACTACCTACAGGGTGATCCGATTTCGATGATTCTTTTTTTTATTGTAAAGGGAATACTTTAATGTTTGTCTCATATAAATTTGAAAAATTAATTCAACGCCTAATAGTGGATTATTATTCATATACTGCATTTTCTCCATAGTTTATTTTACCGCCCATAACTATCTACAGGGTGATCCGATTTCGATGATTCTTTTTTTTTATTGTAAAGGGAATACTTTAATGTTTGTCTCATATAAATTTGAAAAATTAATTCAGCCCCTAAGTGTAGGAAAATAGTGCATTGTTGTTCATCTACTGCATTTTTCTTATTAGTTACTTCTACGGCTCATAACTACCTACAGGGTGATCCGATTTCGATGATTCTTTTTTTTATTGTAAAGGGAATACTTTAATGTTTGTCTCATATAAATTTGAAAAATTAATTCAACGCCTAATAGTGGATTATTATTCATATACTGCATTTTCTCCATAGTTTATTTTACCGCCCATAACTATCTACAGGGTGATCCGATTTCGATGATTCTTTTTTTATTATATAGGGAATACTTTAATGTTTGTCTCATATAAATTTGAAAAATTAATTCAACGCCTAATAGTGGATTATTATTCATATACTGCATTTTCTCCATAGTTTATTTTACCGCCCATAACTATCTACAGGGTGATCCGATTTCGATGATTCTTTTTTTATTATATAGGGAATACTTTAATGTTTGTCTCATATAAATTTGAAAAATTAATTCAACGCCTAATAGTGGATTATTATTCATATACTGCATTTTCTCCATAGTTTATTTTACCGCCCATAACTATCTACAGGGTGATCCGATTTCGATGATTCTTTTTTTATTATATAGGGAATACTTTAATGTTTGTCTCATATAAATTTGAAAAATTAATTCAACGCCTAATAGTGGATTATTATTCATATACTGCATTTTCTCCATAGTTTATTTTACCGCCCATAACTATCTACAGGGTGATCCGATTTCGATGATTCTTTTTTTATTATATAGGGAATACTTTAATGTTTGTCTCATATAAATTTGAAAAATTAATTCAACGCCTAATAGTGGATTATTATTCATATACTGCATTTTCTCCATAGTTTATTTTACCGCCCATAACTATCTACAGGGTGATCCGATTTCGATGATTCTTTTTTTTTATTGTAAAGGGAATACTTTAATGTTTGTCTCATATAAATTTGAAAAATTAATTCAGCCCCTAAGTGTAGGAAAATAGTGCATTGTTGTTCATCTACTGCATTTTTCTTATTAGTTACTTCTACGGCTCATAACTACCTACAGGGTGATCCGATTTCGATGATTCTTTTTTTTTATTGTAAAGGGAATACTTTAATGTTTGTCTCATATAAATTTGAAAAATTAATTCAGCCCCTAAGTGTAGGAAAATAGTGCATTGTTGTTCATCTACTGCATTTTTCTTATTAGTTACTTCTACGGCTCATAACTACCTACAGGGTGATCCGATTTCGATGATTCTTTTTTTTATTGTAAAGGGAATACTTTAATGTTTGTCTCATATAAATTTGAAAAATTAATTCAACGCCTAATAGTGGATTATTATTCATATACTGCATTTTCTCCATAGTTTATTTTACCGCCCATAACTATCTACAGGGTGATCCGATTTCGATGATTCTTTTTTTATTATATAGGGAATACTTTAATGTTTGTCTCATATAAATTTGAAAAATTAATTCAACGCCTAATAGTGGATTATTATTCATATACTGCATTTTCTCCATAGTTTATTTTACCGCCCATAACTATCTACAGGGTGATCCGATTTCGATGATTCTTTTTTTTTATTGTAAAGGGAATACTTTAATGTTTGTCTCATATAAATTTGAAAAATTAATTCAACGCCTAATAGTGGATTATTATTCATATACTGCATTTTCTCCATAGTTTATTTTACCGCCCATAACTATCTACAGGGTGATCCGATTTCGATGATTCTTTTTTTTTATTGTAAAGGGAATACTTTAATGTTTGTCTCATATAAATTTGAAAAATTAATTCAGCCCCTAAGTGTAGGAAAATAGTGCATTGTTGTTCATCTACTGCATTTTTCTTATTAGTTACTTCTACGGCTCATAACTACCTACAGGGTGATCCGATTTCGATGATTCTTTTTTTTATTGTAAAGGGAATACTTTAATGTTTGTCTCATATAAATTTGAAAAATTAATTCAACGCCTAATAGTGGATTATTATTCATATACTGCATTTTCTCCATAGTTTATTTTACCGCCCATAACTATCTACAGGGTGATCCGATTTCGATGATTCTTTTTTTTTATTGTAAAGGGAATACTTTAATGTTTGTCTCATATAAATTTGAAAAATTAATTCAGCCCCTAAGTGTAGGAAAATAGTGCATTGTTGTTCATCTACTGCATTTTTCTTATTAGTTACTTCTACGGCTCATAACTACCTACAGGGTGATCCGATTTCGATGATTCTTTTTTTTTATTGTAAAGGGAATACTTTAATGTTTGTCTCATATAAATTTGAAAAATTAATTCAGCCCCTAAGTGTAGGAAAATAGTGCATTGTTGTTCATCTACTGCATTTTTCTTATTAGTTACTTCTACGGCTCATAACTACCTACAGGGTGATCCGATTTCGATGATTCTTTTTTTTATTGTAAAGGGAATACTTTAATGTTTGTCTCATATAAATTTGAAAAATTAATTCAACGCCTAATAGTGGATTATTATTCATATACTGCATTTTCTCCATAGTTTATTTTACCGCCCATAACTATCTACAGGGTGATCCGATTTCGATGATTCTTTTTTTATTATATAGGGAATACTTTAATGTTTGTCTCATATAAATTTGAAAAATTAATTCAACGCCTAATAGTGGATTATTATTCATATACTGCATTTTCTCCATAGTTTATTTTACCGCCCATAACTATCTACAGGGTGATCCGATTTCGATGATTCTTTTTTTATTATATAGGGAATACTTTAATGTTTGTCTCATATAAATTTGAAAAATTAATTCAACGCCTAATAGTGGATTATTATTCATATACTGCATTTTCTCCATAGTTTATTTTACCGCCCATAACTATCTACAGGGTGATCCGATTTCGATGATTCTTTTTTTATTATATAGGGAATACTTTAATGTTTGTCTCATATAAATTTGAAAAATTAATTCAACGCCTAATAGTGGATTATTATTCATATACTGCATTTTCTCCATAGTTTATTCTACCGCCCATAACTGTCTACTGGGTGATCCAACTTCGATGATTTTTTTTTATTGTATAGGGAATACTTTAATATTTGTCATATATAAATTTGAAAAAATAATTCAACCCCTAAGAGTATGGAAATAGTGCATGATTGTTCATCTACTGCATTTTTCTTATTAGTTACTTCTACGGCTCATAACTACCTACAGGGTGATCCGATTTCGATGATTCTTTTTTTTTATTGTAAAGGGAATACTTTAATGTTTGTCTCATATAAATTTGAAAAATTAATTCAGCCCCTAAGTGTAGGAAAATAGTGCATGATTGTTCATCTACTGCATTTTTCTTATTAGTTACTTCTACGGCTCATAACTACCTACAGGGTGATCCGATTTCGATGATTCTTTTTTTTTATTGTAAAGGGAATACTTTAATGTTTGTCTCATATAAATTTGAAAAATTAATTCAACGCCTAATAGTGGATTATTATTCATATACTGCATTTTCTCCATAGTTTATTTTACCGCCCATAACTATCTACAGGGTGATCCGATTTCGATGATTCTTTTTTTTTATTGTAAAGGGAATACTTTAATGTTTGTCTCATATAAATTTGAAAAATTAATTCAGCCCCTAAGTGTAGGAAAATAGTGCATTGTTGTTCATCTACTGCATTTTTCTTATTAGTTACTTCTACGGCTCATAACTACCTACAGGGTGATCCGATTTCGATGATTCTTTTTTTTTATTGTAAAGGGAATACTTTAATGTTTGTCTCATATAAATTTGAAAAATTAATTCAGCCCCTAAGTGTAGGAAAATAGTGCATTGTTGTTCATCTACTGCATTTTTCTTATTAGTTACTTCTACGGCTCATAACTACCTACAGGGTGATCCGATTTCGATGATTCTTTTTTTTATTGTAAAGGGAATACTTTAATGTTTGTCTCATATAAATTTGAAAAATTAATTCAACGCCTAATAGTGGATTATTATTCATATACTGCATTTTCTCCATAGTTTATTTTACCGCCCATAACTATCTACAGGGTGATCCGATTTCGATGATTCTTTTTTTATTATATAGGGAATACTTTAATGTTTGTCTCATATAAATTTGAAAAATTAATTCAACGCCTAATAGTGGATTATTATTCATATACTGCATTTTCTCCATAGTTTATTTTACCGCCCATAACTATCTACAGGGTGATCCGATTTCGATGATTCTTTTTTTATTATATAGGGAATACTTTAATGTTTGTCTCATATAAATTTGAAAAATTAATTCAACGCCTAATAGTGGATTATTATTCATATACTGCATTTTCTCCATAGTTTATTTTACCGCCCATAACTATCTACAGGGTGATCCGATTTCGATGATTCTTTTTTTATTATATAGGGAATACTTTAATGTTTGTCTCATATAAATTTGAAAAATTAATTCAACGCCTAATAGTGGATTATTATTCATATACTGCATTTTCTCCATAGTTTATTTTACCGCCCATAACTATCTACAGGGTGATCCGATTTCGATGATTCTTTTTTTATTATATAGGGAATACTTTAATGTTTGTCTCATATAAATTTGAAAAATTAATTCAACGCCTAATAGTGGATTATTATTCATATACTGCATTTTCTCCATAGTTTATTTTACCGCCCATAACTATCTACAGGGTGATCCGATTTCGATGATTCTTTTTTTTTATTGTAAAGGGAATACTTTAATGTTTGTCTCATATAAATTTGAAAAATTAATTCAACGCCTAATAGTGGATTATTATTCATATACTGCATTTTCTCCATAGTTTATTTTACCGCCCATAACTATCTACAGGGTGATCCGATTTCGATGATTCTTTTTTTTTATTGTAAAGGGAATACTTTAATGTTTGTCTCATATAAATTTGAAAAATTAATTCAGCCCCTAAGTGTAGGAAAATAGTGCATTGTTGTTCATCTACTGCATTTTTCTTATTAGTTACTTCTACGGCTCATAACTACCTACAGGGTGATCCGATTTCGATGATTCTTTTTTTTATTGTAAAGGGAATACTTTAATGTTTGTCTCATATAAATTTGAAAAATTAATTCAACGCCTAATAGTGGATTATTATTCATATACTGCATTTTCTCCATAGTTTATTTTACCGCCCATAACTATCTACAGGGTGATCCGATTTCGATGATTCTTTTTTTTTATTGTAAAGGGAATACTTTAATGTTTGTCTCATATAAATTTGAAAAATTAATTCAGCCCCTAAGTGTAGGAAAATAGTGCATTGTTGTTCATCTACTGCATTTTTCTTATTAGTTACTTCTACGGCTCATAACTACCTACAGGGTGATCCGATTTCGATGATTCTTTTTTTTATTGTAAAGGGAATACTTTAATGTTTGTCTCATATAAATTTGAAAAATTAATTCAACGCCTAATAGTGGATTATTATTCATATACTGCATTTTCTCCATAGTTTATTTTACCGCCCATAACTATCTACAGGGTGATCCGATTTCGATGATTCTTTTTTTTTATTGTAAAGGGAATACTTTAATGTTTGTCTCATATAAATTTGAAAAATTAATTCAGCCCCTAAGTGTAGGAAAATAGTGCATTGTTGTTCATCTACTGCATTTTTCTTATTAGTTACTTCTACGGCTCATAACTACCTACAGGGTGATCCGATTTCGATGATTCTTTTTTTTATTGTAAAGGGAATACTTTAATGTTTGTCTCATATAAATTTGAAAAATTAATTCAACGCCTAATAGTGGATTATTATTCATATACTGCATTTTCTCCATAGTTTATTTTACCGCCCATAACTATCTACAGGGTGATCCGATTTCGATGATTCTTTTTTTATTATATAGGGAATACTTTAATGTTTGTCTCATATAAATTTGAAAAATTAATTCAGCCCCTAAGTGTAGGAAAATAGTGCATTGTTGTTCATCTACTGCATTTTTCTTATTAGTTACTTCTACGGCTCATAACTACCTACAGGGTGATCCGATTTCGATGATTCTTTTTTTATTATATAGGGAATACTTTAATGTTTGTCTCATATAAATTTGAAAAATTAATTCAGCCCCTAAGTGTAGGAAAATAGTGCATTGTTGTTCATCTACTGCATTTTTCTTATTAGTTACTTCTACGGCTCATAACTACCTACAGGGTGATCCGATTTCGATGATTCTTTTTTTTATTGTAAAGGGAATACTTTAATGTTTGTCTCATATAAATTTGAAAAATTAATTCAACGCCTAATAGTGGATTATTATTCATATACTGCATTTTCTCCATAGTTTATTTTACCGCCCATAACTATCTACAGGGTGATCCGATTTCGATGATTCTTTTTTTTTATTGTAAAGGGAATACTTTAATGTTTGTCTCATATAAATTTGAAAAATTAATTCAGCCCCTAAGTGTAGGAAAATAGTGCATTGTTGTTCATCTACTGCATTTTTCTTATTAGTTACTTCTACGGCTCATAACTACCTACAGGGTGATCCGATTTCGATGATTCTTTTTTTTATTGTAAAGGGAATACTTTAATGTTTGTCTCATATAAATTTGAAAAATTAATTCAACGCCTAATAGTGGATTATTATTCATATACTGCATTTTCTCCATAGTTTATTTTACCGCCCATAACTATCTACAGGGTGATCCGATTTCGATGATTCTTTTTTTATTATATAGGGAATACTTTAATGTTTGTCTCATATAAATTTGAAAAATTAATTCAGCCCCTAAGTGTAGGAAAATAGTGCATTGTTGTTCATCTACTGCATTTTTCTTATTAGTTACTTCTACGGCTCATAACTACCTACAGGGTGATCCGATTTCGATGATTCTTTTTTTTATTGTAAAGGGAATACTTTAATGTTTGTCTCATATAAATTTGAAAAATTAATTCAACGCCTAATAGTGGATTATTATTCATATACTGCATTTTCTCCATAGTTTATTTTACCGCCCATAACTATCTACAGGGTGATCCGATTTCGATGATTCTTTTTTTTTATTGTAAAGGGAATACTTTAATGTTTGTCTCATATAAATTTGAAAAATTAATTCAGCCCCTAAGTGTAGGAAAATAGTGCATTGTTGTTCATCTACTGCATTTTTCTTATTAGTTACTTCTACGGCTCATAACTACCTACAGGGTGATCCGATTTCGATGATTCTTTTTTTTATTGTAAAGGGAATACTTTAATGTTTGTCTCATATAAATTTGAAAAATTAATTCAACGCCTAATAGTGGATTATTATTCATATACTGCATTTTCTCCATAGTTTATTTTACCGCCCATAACTATCTACAGGGTGATCCGATTTCGATGATTCTTTTTTTATTATATAGGGAATACTTTAATGTTTGTCTCATATAAATTTGAAAAATTAATTCAACGCCTAATAGTGGATTATTATTCATATACTGCATTTTCTCCATAGTTTATTTTACCGCCCATAACTATCTACAGGGTGATCCGATTTCGATGATTCTTTTTTTATTATATAGGGAATACTTTAATGTTTGTCTCATATAAATTTGAAAAATTAATTCAACGCCTAATAGTGGATTATTATTCATATACTGCATTTTCTCCATAGTTTATTCTACCGCCCATAACTGTCTACTGGGTGATCCAACTTCGATGATTTTTTTTATTGTATAGGGAATACTTTAATATTTGTCATATATAAATTTGAAAAAATAATTCAACCCCTAAGAGTATGGAAATAGTGCATGATTGTTCATCTACTGCATTTTTCTTATTAGTTACTTCTACGGCTCATAACTACCTACAGGGTGATCCGATTTCGATGATTCTTTTTTTTTATTGTAAAGGGAATACTTTAATGTTTGTCTCATATAAATTTGAAAAATTAATTCAGCCCCTAAGTGTAGGAAAATAGTGCATTGTTGTTCATCTACTGCATTTTTCTTATTAGTTACTTCTACGGCTCATAACTACCTACAGGGTGATCCGATTTCGATGATTCTTTTTTTTTATTGTAAAGGGAATACTTTAATGTTTGTCTCATATAAATTTGAAAAATTAATTCAACGCCTAATAGTGGATTATTATTCATATACTGCATTTTCTCCATAGTTTATTTTACCGCCCATAACTATCTACAGGGTGATCCGATTTCGATGATTCTTTTTTTATTATATAGGGAATACTTTAATGTTTGTCTCATATAAATTTGAAAAATTAATTCAACGCCTAATAGTGGATTATTATTCATATACTGCATTTTCTCAATAGTTTATTCTACCGCCCATAACTGTCTACTGGGTGATCCGATTTCGATGATTCTGTCTTTATTAAATAGAGAATAAATACTTCAGGGATTGTCTCAGTTAAATTTGAAAAAATAATTCTAACCGTTTTTGTAGGAAATTAGGGGTTGGTTATTCACCCAATGCATAATTTTCTATTGGATGGTTATTTTATTTTTATTTTTAGTTTCTTATTTCGTCTTCCTTTATCGTTGTAGGTACCGATATCATTTCGATTGCTTCAATTCATCATTGTTTTTAACAGTAGCGTAAAATAACCAGTCATTCTGTGTACCTATTAGGCTTTAAATATGAGATAACAAGTAATGAATCACCGTGGATAATGCTTTTTTTTATTTTTAGTTTAGCTACTGTGTATTACCTATTTGTATTTTTTTTTTTTTTGTAAAATTAAAGTAAACTTTAAATCCCTTATCAGCCGTTGCTCATTCGTGGCATTGAATTTTAACAATTGCAATTAAAATTCACAGCTTTGTTATAAGTACATACATAGTTATTTTTTAATACAAAAAAAAAATGCTGTAAAGTACTTAAGTTTTCTTGCAACAATTAGCTAATTAAACGATTCTGTTATAAAAATTGCGTATATACCTATTTTAGAAAAAGTTTATCAAATCACTGATTTCAGTTGTTCCACTGTTGATAAATGCCCACATTTTTTCGTCATTTTTATGGTCTTCATTCAGAATTTTAACAATAGATTTTGAAATATGATTACGTGCTGCATTACATTACAATGCAAAAAAAATCAATTCAAAATTAGTGCTTAATCAATCGATTGTATTTTGCTCTTCTTTTATTCCCACGTAAAATGCGATTCAAATTTAGTTACTGATAAAAGGTATTTATAAAATATTGTTTCATTACATATAGTATATATTGTTTCGTCATACAATGGCTTCTTCAGTTGAAAGAACCAAGTGAAAGTGAAGTTGACTTTGCAATGTTCCACTTTTACTTATTTGCTTAAATAACTTCAAAACTATTTATTTCGGCATTATAAAAAATATATGTTTCAGTTCCTCACAGCAAGCCCTTTCATTTGATAAGTCACACGGTATTTTCAAAATTTTCTAATTTGCCCCCCAAAATTGGCCCTATATTCAAAATTCTTATTTATTTACGCTACACGTCCGAGTTTGGGTCACAGATGTGTCATATGTGTACCAAATTTCAAGTTAACTTGTGCAGTAGATAGGTATTATTAATTAAATAATAAAATTTAAACCTTACTATTAAAAAATATGCAAATTTTGTGTATTTATCACATATATTTTATGCAATGTGATCAGTAAATAAAACTTGATCTTGAGATGCCAGTCAATAGCAATCTGGAATGAATATTTATTAAGGTCAAACTTTTAAACGACTTTCTACTATAGTAAATGGAAAATTCTGATTTTCTTTATATTTATTTTCAAAGTAAAAGTTAAATACACATTAGCACGTATTTGAAACGTATTTTTATAATAAATAAGAAGCAAGCGTATTCAAATAAATACTTCTATTATTTTAAAAACGAAGTGCAGTAGAATGAACTGCAAATGTAAAGAATCGATTTACTGAGTTATGCCCTCGAACAAGTTTAAGTTCATGACCTACTTTGAAGATTGTCCAAAATCACGCGAGGGTATAGTTTTTATACATATACATATATACACTACAGAAAGATTTACATATATACATAAGAACATACTGTAATATTTTATTTTTCTTCGAAATTATAAGTTTTGAAAAATTTAATTTTTGACAGACGAAAAAAGAGGAGTGAGTTTCTCTTGTTTTAGTGAAGATTCTATACGTATGTAAGCTCTGTCGAATTTGAACCCATTCCGGAAATTTAGTCGACAAAATCTTGAAGCCAAATCTCTACCGCGTCTCCGTTACCAGTCTCCCCCTACTATCCCCTCTCTCGGCTGCGCACTACAACAGCCGACAACAGCGCAATAGCACATCTCTCACTTTCTCACTCCCCTCCATCACTCTGTCTCCTTTTCTTTTCTCAATCTCTCTCCTTCTTAATCCTTCTGTAGCTCCCTCTCTTTGCCTCTCTGTGCACTATCTATGATTCAATTTCTTTTCGATACAGAATACTTTTAAATTCTAAAAAATATATCAACCTCTAACAGTAGAAATACACTAGAAATAATTAAATATTCACCTATAAACCAATTTTATTCAAAAAAGTTGTGTACCTACATAAATTCAATTTGGTCAAAATTGTAAGATGTATCAAGTGAATTCCCAAAATTCGGTTGACACTGCGCAAAAATGTATAAAACGTGATTTTGTCGTTCTTGCATGTTGTTTACGTTATAGATACATAGTAGAATGTATTCGATCCTAATGTCTTGTAGGTACCTTCTGTACCTGTATCAAGTTTGTCGCATTTTACCTCGTACCTCTAGTCGCTTTTACGTTAGTGCCATTTTGGCCTTCGTCCAGGCAAATTAAACATTAAGGGCCTGCGATGACAAATGAACGTTACCAGTTTCGCGTTATCTGGCATCATCCGATCGTCAGTTTTGTATCGGTTGACGTAATAAAATGCGATCGTAAAAAATTGAATAACGTCCAAAATTACAAAATTAAATAATAATCTTTAAATACAGGTGTCGAAATTAAAAAAAAAAAAAAAAGCGGTATAAATATACGGGATATACGGTTTAGAATAAAGCAGGACATGCATGGTGATCTTTGTAACGTCAGGAAATTATGGGTACGTTCAGAGGACCGGATTTAGTTAGACATTAAATTTAGGGAAAACTAAAACGTCTTTTTCATAATTCCATTATAGTTATGGTAGTTTTACGCACATTTTCATAAATATGTTTAAAAAAATATGTCCATACCGCATGTTTTTATTTTGATTTTTATATTTAGGTTAGGTTAGGTTACACGACAACCTAAGTAACCTAACCTTACTTTTCATCGAATCCTAAAAACGTAATTTGACGTAAACAATTATGAATGTATATTTTTGTATTTCTTTTAACGAATCCTTCAAAATGATACCCGACATGGCTCTAAAAAAATAATTTTTCATCCTTCTCCCTTATTATACAGGGTGGTACAAAATCAATGTCATTAGACACTTAATAGAAAACTAACGGTAGGAAAATTTTGAAAAAAATCGTGCTGTACTTACGACATATGGTGCATATTTTTAAAATATTTTCAATCTTGTAGTACTTCCGGTTATACCGGAAGTTGATACCAACTTTATTATTTTAAATGGAATGGTATATTTAAATATTTATATATATTTAAAAACGTTAAATTTTAAGATAAGTTTGACAACCAACTTGTACGCCTAGGATGAGCAGTTTTTGCGATAATTTAATTTATAGAAATAAAAATCACTACCGCATTTCATTCATTTGATTTCTATTTTTCTCCTTTTTCGATCCATTGGATGTTTATTTAAAAATAATTGAGCAATTTAGGATTTTTAAAAAATTCCAAATTACTCAAAATTTTCAAATACAATAATATGAAACATTGAAAGAGGAGAAAAAAGAGGAATTGAATGAAAAAATAAAATATGGTATGTGCCATTGAAAAAACGAAGTTATTTGTATTTGAAGTTTTTACACTTAGGATTTTTTTATGAACTCCCTGTACAAATTATAAAGCTCAGTTTTGGCAGAACGTTAGTCTTAAACCTCTACTACAACCTGTAAAAAATTCAGTACTCTAAGTCACTTTTTAGGAAAGTTATGATTTTTTATTGTTTGGTTTGCAGTAGTGATTTTTTTTCTAAAAATTAAATTATCTCAAAAACTGTTCATCCTAGGTGTACAAGTTGATTATCAAACTTACCTTAAAATTTAACGTTTTATTCGAATTTGTCGTAAAAAAATATCCCATTCTATTTAAAATAACAGAGTTGGCATCAACTTCCGGTATAACCGGAAGTGCTACAAAATTGAAATTTTTTTATAAATATAGACCATCCGTCGTAAAAGTACACGTTTTATTTTCAAAAATTTCCTCCCGTTAGTTTTCCATAGACGTCTAATAAGCCACTGAATTTAGACTACCCTGTGTGTTTAAATAAGTAACCTAACCTCAATTTTCAAGGAAAGCCCCATAAATAAATCATCTTTCAGCCCTCTCCTCACCTCTACTCTACAGGATCCCAGGATATGTGAAAATCGGTCAAAACGTTGTTTTTTTTTACTTAACTTGAGTATTTTTTTAATTGTTTCAGACTTCTGGAATAGGCATGCCGTCACTTTACCACGCTCTCGTCGTGATATTCCTCGAGTTCTTCGCGTGGGGTCTGCTAACGATGCCAGTCATTCAAGTATTAAACACAACATTTCCGGATCACACGTTCCTCATGAACGGTTTAATAATGGGCATAAAGGGGCTGTTGTCATTCCTCAGCGCGCCGCTCGTGGGTGCCCTGAGCGACGTATGCGGCCGAAAGCTCTTTCTCCTTATCACCGTGTTCTTCACGTGCCTGCCCATACCCCTCATGACCATCAACACATTCTGGTAAGCTTTATATAAAACTTGTACAGTTCGCAACATAAAATGTGACACAATTTTTTATTTGACAGGTTTTTCGCGATGATCTCGATATCAGGCGTTTTTGCCGTGACGTTCAGCGTAGTTTTCGCATACGTAGCTGACGTTACCGACGAAAAAGAGCGCTCGTTGGCTTATGGACTCGTTAGCGGCACCTTTGCTGCTAGCATGGTCATCTCGCCCGCTCTGGGTGCTTATATGATGGACAGGTACGTGTTTGTCTTTTTACTTTTAACGTAACGGATGTATCGCTGTCGCTTTTCCCCCTATCTGTCTTAGGGAAACGCTGTCCGGTGACTAGAGTGAGCCGAGAGTGGCACGAAGATGCACGACGTTTCTTGGTTTTATCGACTACTGATTTATTCTATTTTATTCTCAAATAATTTTAACACTATTTATATCATTTGATTTTTTCGAATCATATTTTAATACTTTTGTTTCAGATGGTCCATAACGTTGGTGGTGGCTTTAGCTACGTCTGTTGCTATTTTAGACGTTTTCTTTATAATAGTAGCCGTCCCAGAGAGTCTTCCCGAAAAGGTACGTAACTTAATTTTATTATTTTCTCCTTTACTTTTGTTTTCATTCCTGTATTTATTTTGTCTCGGTATTATTTATTGTGTTACGTTTGACATTTTCAGGTTCGAGTGTCCCCAATTAGCTGGGAACAGGCGGATCCTTTCGCCGCGTTGCGTAACGTGGGCAAGGACCCCACAATTTTGTTGTTGTGCATTGCCGTTTTCTTGTCTTATTTGCCCGAAGCTGGGCAGTACAGTTGCATTTTCGTCTATTTGAAACTCGTCATGGGCTGGAGCGCTCCCATGGTGGCAGTTTTTGTCGGACTCGTCGGTCTAATGGCGGTCATGGCGCAACTCAGTTTAGGTAACTGGTTTCTTTTTAAAGTATTTGGGGGGGGGGGTTTATTTGATTCGTATCATTTTTGATTATCCTTTTTTTCAAGCATTAGAAATGAAGTATGTTCGCTGTTTCAAAAAATTATTAAAATGAAGTACATAGTTCAATTGCTTAAAAATTATCTTGACATATTTGTAAAGCAAAAGTACCTACAATATTGAAATAAACCAACGACAACATTATTTATTATAAGTTGAGTGTGCAAAATTATAAGCACAAATTACGGTTGTTGAATTATTGTTATCGGTGTCTTTATCAATATATACTTTATTACTATTTTTTTTACCTTGAAATTATATTATTATATAATAATATCGATACTAGTGAATTAAATAAGATTTTTTTGTAAATTTTTGTACGTGTATAATAGAGTGAGAAAGTAATCCAGATCGAATAGATGAAGCTTTTAAGTAGTGTAACTCCATAATTAATAAATAAAACACTTTAGATGAGTTACAAATTATTTATTGTTACCACAACAAATGTTTCGACACACAGTGTCTTCTTCAGGTGGTGAAGTAATACAAAAACAACATAAACTAAAACTACTTATATACCTAAGAGTTAAAAGGAGGGAGTAGGGAAAGATCAAATAGTTAAAATAATTAAGACATTTACAAATTTAATAATGGGGAATTAACCACATCTGTCTGGTCATTTAAAATTAAACCTAACTTATTTAATTTATTTATTTCTACGGACTCTAATAAATTTAATTTCAAACCTTTTTTCTGAACATGTAAAATTTTAAAGTTTTCATTAAAATTGTGGTTGTTTAACAGTAAATGTTCAGCATATGTAGAATTATTACAGTTCTTATTATCAAAACATTTTTTATGTTCATTCAATCGATCTTTAAAACATCTACCTGTCTGTCCGATATAAGCTTTATTGCAAGTGCCACAGTTCAACTGATATATGCCTGACTTATGTTCCTTTTTTGTGACGTCTTTGTTATTTTTAATATAACTTCCTAGGGTATGATTCGTTTTAAAAGAGATAAGAGCATCAGATCGATTGAATGAACATAAAAAATGTTTTGATAATAAGAACTGTAATAATTCTACATATGCTGAACATTTACTGTTAAACAACCACAATTTTAATGAAAACTTTAAAATTTTACATGTTCAGAAAAAAGGTTTGAAATTAAATTTATTAGAGTCCGTAGAAATAAATAAATTAAATAAGTTAGGTTTAATTTTAAATGACCAGACAGATGTGGTTAATTCCCCATTATTAAATTTGTAAATGTCTTAATTATTTTAACTATTTGATCTTTCCCTACTCCCTCCTTTTAACTCTTAGGTATATAAGTAGTTTTAGTTTATGTTGTTTTTGTATTACTTCACCACCTGAAGAAGACACTGTGTGTCGAAACATTTGTTGTGGTAACAATAAATAATTTGTAACTCATCTAAAGTGTTTTATTTAGTAATCCAGATCCTTTCTTTTTTAAATTTTGAGTAATTAAAGTCCAAAAAGGTTTTCTGAAATTATTTTCGGATGTGGAAATGAACCATGAATTTTTAAGGGTTTGGTCTCGAATGGCGGTCACTTCCGTTTGGAACTTCCGTATCATGATCTCTACGAAAAATACGTTCTTCTTTTTAGAAAATGGTTGGAAATTGTATATTTATTAAAGATTTAAAATGAACAATTGGGAAAAAAGGTCTTTCAGAGCACCTCTTTGTCTCAATTATTTATTTCAAATTTTTAATAAATAAGCCATTTCGAGCCATTTTCCAAAAATATATGCCCAAATTTTTGTCCTGGTCGTAGGTGACCGTTATTAGGAAGAACATCCTTATTTTCTTGTTTCTTTTTTTTTAGGAACGTTAATGAAAAATTTGGGCTCTAAGCACACGATTATGCTGGGTCTTCTTTTCGAGATGCTTCAGCTTCTGTGGTACGGTTTTGGTACCACAACATGGATGATGTGGGCAGCTGGAATTCTTGCCTCCATGTCCTCTATTACTTATCCTGCGATATCAGCCTTCGTTTCTATTATTAGTACTCGTGATAGGCAAGGGGTTGTGCAAGGTAAATCTTTTTTATCACTTAAAATTTCTGCTGTAGATTATTTTCTATTTATTTTTGAAATATTTCGGCCCCATTTTATCTCAGTTATTTAATTTCTTTTGAACAAAATTGTTCATTTTCCATTTTTTTTTCAAAGGAATGGTCACAGGAATGAGGGGTCTCTGTAACGGTCTGGGTCCCGCCATGTTCGGAATTATATTCTACATGTTCCATGTTGATCTCAACGACGAGCATAACAACGACTCGACGCACACCACAGACGCTCAAGATGATATTTATTCCCAGGTAAAATTAATTACAAAACGATTTGCGGTACTAGTTTCAAAAGATAAAGAACATTGCGGGAAAAAAAGCCCTTAGATTAGGTTCGATTTTGGCGTAGGCTTTTGACATAATGGAAACTATCTCCAAGATGCCACGCTAGGATTTGCGGACTTCTAATTTTTAAATAACACTTGCCAATGTGATCTAGCAACGGATTTTCTAAGAGAATTATCTATTCATAGGGCACGTAATGCAGTGGAAGATGCTAAAATTATAAATAATCTTTTAAAAACAATAAATTACTAATGATGTGACGATTTCGAAAACAGAAACTTTGTATGATCAGCTGAGAGAAGATTAAAGACACATTTCGCGTATTTAAATAGTAAAATGCTAGAAAATATGGTAAGAGCTGGTATAATTTTACAATATAAAAAATATAATTTAAGTCGGTTTGGTGGTATTAAGCTACTATTGGCTGAAGACATTATTTAAAGCACTAAATCATCAAAAGCAAAAAATTTTTAACAAAACTTAAATTGGAGAAGAAAGGCTGTTTTTCTTTTATAAAAACGTGTAATAATATAATAATTTCAGAGTTAACATTGAGTGTTTCTTCTGTGAAAAATATTTAGTGTTGTACCTACAAAAATGTGACGTTAACAAAAGAATTTACTTTTTTGTTTACGTCTCTAATTTTATATTAACTACAACATATGCTTTATATTTGAAAGAACGCAGGTATTCCCCGTTAATTTCCATCTCGTTTTATTTATTTTTAAACGTGTAAATGTCAAACGTAGACCACAGGGGTAAGGCAGTGTTGCCACATCTTCGAATACTCATTACAAGATGGATACCATCGTGAATTCCGCCATCTTACAATTAAGAAAATGCGTAATATTTTTGCCAACTGTTCGATAATTTATTAGTATTAAGCTATTTTTCGAAAGTTATTTATTTATGTACCAAAATTATTATTAAGGAACAAGTTTACAAAAATATTTTGCAGACTTTCGAGACCTAAGTGGATCTCTTTAACACAAAACCGATATTTTTTCTATTACCCAAAACTTTTTATACATTAGAGAGTAGAGACATTTTTAAAAAATTTTATAGCTATATTGCCTTAATGAAATAATAATCTTCTAATGTGAGGAAGTTTGGGAAACCGTAAAATTCAGTGAAATGGCAACTGATCTGATGAGATAATTTTAAAAATGTTACTTTTTCATAAACAAGAATAACCTCAACTCATTTGATTCATTTTGCAGTTTGTACCTGGACCACCGTTCGTATTTGGTGCATTTTTAGTTGTGTGTGCCCTTTTGGTGGCCTCGTTTATACCATCCAAACAAAGCGTCGAAACAGGTAATACTTTTTCTTATATCTTTTTTAGTCATTATATAAATATTCTCTTAACCATTTTAACGATTTTCTCCAGATCTAAATCCAAGACGATTTAAAAAAAGCGCCCGGATTCGCAACAAAATGCGTATGCGTACGAACTGTCAAAATCGTACGCATGCGCATTTTGTACCGAATCCGGATGCTTTTTAACGTCGTCTTCTAGTACAAACTGAAAAGATATTTGTTCTCCATTCAGGTATTCCCTTGGACAGTATGTACGAGATAGAGCACGGCCAGAAGGTGGCAGGCACGCTCAGTCCCCTGATACCCCACAGTCGATCCCTAGACGGCAGCACGGCCATCTTATAAATATATCGTGAGCAGCTTTAAAAAGCGCGTGCGTGAACCGACGACGTCTTTACCCCTAGAGTCGATCAGCCTCTCCCCTTATTTATTGTAATTAACAATTATATGAATCAGCCACAACCTGCTGCACCTCTTCGATTGGAAGAAACGCGACAGCGAACACGAAAAAAATAAATAAATAAAAGGAGGGACGAACGACGACAAATGTATACCAATCCTCGGTCCCTTTTTCTCCCATCTTATCCCCTCTGATGTCCCAATGATGTTGCCCACCCGCGCATATTTATATATATTTACGTATATATAAATGCAGTTAAGTAATTTAATTAATTAACTCGTATTTTGTAACTGTGATGAATATTTTTTTATTAGGTTGATTGATTGATTGATAAAAGTGGTGATGCCGAATATTTTTGCGGACGTGGTATATAAATACAGTGCGTGACGAAAAAATTGCACCGGATATTTGTAATTAATAAATACTATAATTTTATGACGTTACAAAACGATTCGGTACAACGTTTTCGCCACTAAATGTCCTCTCCTACTGACGACTACATGAATCAATAATAATAATAGAAACAGTAGTAATTATTAATTAATTCCGCAAGAGCTAAAATGGCACAATAACTATTTACTAACTCGAACTGAAGAGACAAAAACAAAACACGGGAAAAATAGGGTTTCTTCTGATTCAAAAAGATTTTTTTCTGTTGGTATTAAGTCAGACATTTCACTTACAGATTGATTTTCTGATTAAAAACCAAAATTACGAGATGATACGATAGTAAACTGCCACAAAAATTCAGTACGAAAGAAACTGTTATTATAAAACCAGTTATTGTTCTGAAGGTGTCTGAAGCTTAATGATTTAAGTTAATTATTATTTTTTGTACATATTTTAAATAATTTTTATTTTGTTTTACATCCGATTTTAATATCTTTATTTATTTAATTTTATCAAAAGTTTTGATTGTTTTGATGTAACAGTTCATCACAAAAACTACCTCAGAATATCAGTCAATATTACCTTCGAACATTTTGTATACCTAAACGCACATTAAATTCGTTTTCTTGTATTATTTTTACATATCATTTTCGGGTAAATTACGAAAATATTTTTGTAATTAATAACGATAATAGCCCAGTAGGTTTCTTCCTCAAAAGTATGATCTCTTTAGGTGTATACACACATTTAAATTTAAAAAAGAAAAAATATTACAAGAACACGATTCATAAAAACATATAACGCAATTTTTACACCAGATGTGGCCCCGTGGTCTCAATAGTTAGATTTTGTCACTCCGGTTAAGGTTTGAATGCGACGTTTCTCTCCAGAAATAGCCTTCAGATGGCGTCAAAATCTAACAAATAACACATGAAAATTCACTAATGTTTTTGCAGTAATCTGGCCGAAAGTTATTCAAGATTTCCTGAATTTGTGCGAACTCGACTTGTTGTAACGTTTTTTTTTTTTAATTTGATGCCAGTCGGTTTTGATGGCGACAAGTCGTGGCTGCTTGATGGCTGTTCTAAAACGGGCACGGCACGCATGCGCCGTCTTGTTCGTTCTAATGTCAATTATCTATCTGATAGACGAAGCTGATTAATTGAAGGCAACAGTTCTTCTTGTAAAATTGTTTGGTCAAACAACTTTTGAAGTTGTGAAGATAGAAGAAAAATAATTATTTCTGTATCTGTAATGTATGGTATTTCCGCCATCATGGTAGTATCGCTTTTGTTCAGTTTGGTTAACACTAACGCCCCCTATAGGTTGTTTCTCCAGGTTTTAGAGAGAAACGTCCCGTGAAAGGTAATGTAATCTCTAATGAAACCATGGGACTACATTTGGTGTAAATGTAATGTCTTTTAAATACCATATTATGGTGATCAGCCCTCGTACGACATCTATCTCACTAAATGTTTTGGTTTTATTTTTCCAAATTTCGGAGAAGTACCTAATTATTTATAATAAAACTTATTTGTTTTAAAAAATACAGGGCACTTTCTCATAACCCATGGCCTTTGAAGTATAAAATTCAAAATCTAACAACGAATTTTCAGGACATCAACTTAACGTTCTTAAAAGAAATGTAAGTACCTATATCTTTTTGAATCAGATTATAATTTTTTTCGTCAAATCTTTTTTGGAAGATTGTGATTAATTATTATTAATTGAGATAGCTATACCTGTAACATATACATACATACATACGATATATTTTTCACGAGATTTTTGTATGTCGACATTAGAACCCCCGGTAGGCATGTTCCAAGGTTCTAATTATTAGTTCTTCTTATTATTCTTATTTTACATATGTATAATCAGCGTCTTTCCCTTTACATTTACATACATACAATAGTAGAAAAGAATTAAATTAAGTAACTAAAGCGATTAGGGGTCGATACGTATTTGTATATTATGTATTCTAGGTGATTTTTTTCCTTATTTTACACGATGAAGTATTTGAATTTTTGAAAATATAATTTATTACGTTCGCTGTAATATTTTTTTTTAAAAGCTTTTGTTGATACCAAATAATAAAAATAAAAAGGAGAGACAACAACAATGTCCTTGTTATAGATTTGCTTTCAAAAATAGAGACCGTGTTCGTTGTTCTTGTGCGCCCTAATGTGAACCTAAATAATAATGATAAATGCAGTAAATAATTTAAAAAAATCAAAGTGAGAAAAAGACCGAAAAACACGAAATATACGAAAATCAACCAATGTAGTAGCCGTCACGAACCATTCCTGAAATTGCACTGCTAATTATTTTTTTACTTACAATTAGTATTTTCTTATTTATGCAATTGTACAAATGTTTAGCAAGTAAGACACGTTTGTTGTGGGCACTTAAGATAAATTAGACAATGTTAATAAACTAAGTTTATTTGTTCAATAAATTATTCTTAAAAGTTTCTATTCATATCTAATCCACTTTCCTTACCTTAGTGGACGTTTCAGGAAAAGTAAACAAAAATTTGGCGGTGGAGGTTATCAACGGTGATCTTTCTAACTATAATACTTTCAACTGTCCACTACTTCCGCATATACCAGAAGTTGATGTCAACTTTGTTATTTTAAATGGGATGCTATATTTTTACGACGAATTCGAATAAAACATGAAAATTTTAAGGTGACTTTGTTAACCAATTTGTTTACCTACGATTAGCGGTTTCTGAGATAAAAAAAATCGCTACCGTGACCCAAATTATAAAAAATCTTAATTTCCACAAAATACGACTTAGGGTGTTGAAATTTTTATCAGTTGTAGCTGAATCTCAAAGCTAACGCCTTGACAAAATAGAACTTAAATATTCATACAGGGCCTTCAGAAAAAAAGTCTCCTATTATGGCGTACGCCGGTTATTATTTGATAACGAATTTGGGACTTTTTGTATCAGCTGAAGTCATTGTCTGTCCTTCAAATAACTGTACCGTATTAAAATTACAAAAATAGGCTGTTTATTTTTACAAAAATACTAAACTTTCCTCAAAATGTGATCCTTCCGCGTCAATGCAACGTTGAGCGCCATCAATCTACACTCGCATGAACTTTTGCAGAGGTGGTTCCTTAATGGCGTCGGCTACCCTCGTCACAGCCACTTTTACGGCTTCGTCTATCATCGTACATCGTTCCTTTCGTCTTGGGTAACAGGAAATAGTCGCAGGACGGCAGATCAGGCGACTACGGTAGATGCTTGAACGGAGGGAACTTATTCTTTTGGCTACAAAAACTCACGAACAACGACCAACAACGGTCTTGTTTAGAAATGCATTATCGGTCAGAACATGTCATGTTTTTGTTCAATTTAAGCGTGAGAATGTTGTGAATCGGTATTCTTACAGATGTTAAGGTTCTTCTGCCAATATTCTACACGTCACATTTGGGAAAGTAAGCAATTAAATCGCTTACTTTTTCGACAATGAGTTCATCCATTGGTCTAGGATCGTCATTCAAGTCTTCTCTGTCAGCCCTAAATGAATATTCGCGCCGTTTGTTCCATTCCATGACATTAAAATCGTCAAATTTCCAATACTAATCGGCTGATTTCGACAAAAGTTTATCAAAATTGGTCATTTAATGATAAATGGCGCCACCATGAACGACGTAAAAAATTCAGACTGCTTCATAAAATTTAGCAAGATAGAAAGGGTTGTATTATATATGTAGTTTTTTATTAAATAATTACATAATATAACAACAAGAAATAGTTCGTTTTCATGTATAAGTCTAGTTTATATCAAAAAAATATTGCAATTCCTAGGAGGTTTTGCCTCAGATTTAAAACAATTTCTATTATAATATAAATTACAAGAATTATATTAAGCATTGTACTCACCGTTTAACTACAAAATCAATTACTAATCATTTTGTCTTTGAAACGTTAATATAAATAAAAACCTAATTTAATACAAAATCGAAAGAACGAATTAATTCTTCAGAAGACCCTCCAGAACCGGACACAATAAATAAACTAATTAATGTAATACGTCAGAATTTAGCAAATGACGTGTACATAATGAGAAGGAACACAATTGCACAATTTCATCGGCAGAAAGAACCTAATTAAAAATTATGTACTCGAAAAGTTATTACGATAGCATTAATTCTACTGGAGGAAGGAAGGAAACATCGGAGAGAAGCAACTAATATTTAAATATCAAATTGCGGTCACTTAAAAAAGTACTTACTTAACTATTCATAAACGTAAATCTTAAACACAGTAGAAAAATTAGATTCATCTCTAATATCACACGTATTATTAATTAATTAATTATTATTACATGAGAGGGTGATGATGACTGACAGAAGACACGCTTGTTCAACAAGTAAATGAATTGAAAAACAAAAAAAAGAAACAGTCCGTGAATTCATTAAAATAAGCAAAACAACACTTAATTACTCAGTTGATACAACGTTATGTGTGTCGTGTTGTGGTGCATGTTATCACAATTAGTCGATGGGACAAGAAAGTACCCGTGTATCTCGTAGATAAATCGTCCCACCAACAACCAAATTATCACTGGATCACTCACTGTTAATTAATCGAATCAATTGCACCATATGCACTTAGTTTGTACACAAAAAATTCATTCGACGTCGTAATCCCTTCTGGGGTAGAGCTTAAGCGTTGGAGTGTCGGTTATTTTCGAGTAACTGTTCAAGAAGTGTTCGTTTAAGTTGTAAGAGACTTCAGAAGCGTACAGATTTATCCCTCCACCAGATGGTCCCGTTGTGTCCATATCTACGTCCAAAGGATTCGCTGCTTGCGCGTTATTTCCGAAATAGTTTTCGGTGAACGAACAATCCAAGTCCATTGCAGCTCCAGCGTCTGTTTTGATAAACGTAAAGCTTTCATTGAAAGCTTCTTGACTCTCGTCTAAATTGTATACGTCAGGAGACTTATCTATAGTGTCGAACAGCGACAACTTTTGGCGTTTGCTCTCGAAGTCGAACGTTAGTTTTTTCGGGGGTTTCTTGAACGATCTCGACGACTTCTTGATCGTTTTTATCGGTCGTTGCGTGTAGAACGAAAGATTCTCTTTTTTGCCGTTGCTGTTGTAGGGGGACTTGGTTCTACTACTGCTAGATGACGCTACGTTCTCGCTTACAAACTTGGTAAACCCAGTGCTGCGTTGCTTGACTTCTTTGAACAAGTTCGTGGTGTCTCTGAAGACGGGACGATGCAGACCGTGCGGTTTGCTCAGGGGCATCTTAAAGGACGACGTGTCGTCGTGGTAGTTCTTTATGATGTCTTGCCAACTGTCTCTGGTCTTGCAAGAGACGAATTTTTCGTCTTGGTCGTGATCGTTGTTTGCTGACGTTAAATTTATCTCGCACACCGGTTTCGTCATGTACGGGTTTATGGGGACCATACGCTTCTGTCCCGCGTAGTTCTCGAGGTTCACGTGTTTGACTACGTTCTCGTCTATTTCATATAAGACTTTGGTGTCGTCGCTCGTTTGCAGTATGGCAGGTTTTAACAAGTCCAAAACGGGTTCGTCTGCGGGTAGTTGTTTCAGTTTCTGATCGTTGGGGGTCCGGTAAACCCATGAAGAAGGAGGCACCAGTTGGAGGTTCGCAATGTCTTCGGTTGGCTCATCAAAGTTGCATTTGTTGGTCAGTTGTTTGTTCGTTTCGGTCATCTTCGACGTTTCTTTTTCGTCTACAGATTTTAAGTTGTCAAGAAAGAGATCGATTTTCGAAATAGTTCTCAACAATCCGGACTCGCCTTCGAAACCTATTAATTGAGATCGCAGTGTTCTGCAGAAATTATTGTTTGGTGTGTTAGTCTTTAAACAGAAGTTTGTTTCTTCAGGAGAAGATTTTTTGGAGTCGTTCGTTAACAGTAATTCATCGTATTTGTCGTTGATTTCTTTGAAAACGCTTTTGGTTCGATTTTCTGACTTTTCTCGATATTCTTCGGCAACGGAAATGATCTTTGAAAAACAGTGTTTCAATATCGCACTATCGCCCTTGTTGCCTTGGCTAGTGTTTAAGTTTTTGTTAAATAAATCGACGAAATGTTTCGATAGCTGTGGTCTCGTGGGGTCATAAAGCTCTTCTAAATCTATGTCGTTCGGATTTTCGGTAGACTGCAAAAGACCCTCGAAATCCTCGTTTAATATCTTGTCGTTTTTTTCGTTGAAATCGTTTGAATGATCTGAAATATTCATTGTGTAAAACGGATGTCCACAAAAATAGATATAGAAATAGAGAATCGCAACGAGGAATGTTTTGCTAATTGTCTGAGAGGGTTTTTTTTTATTATTGGTTGACTCAGGTTTTAATCAATTAATAAAAGAAATCTGTCAGAAATCATTGATTCTAAAATAATTTCGTTATTCCAACGATTGTTCTATTAATATTAAAACTTTGGAAGTTAATGAACTAAATAAAGTGTTTTCTGGACGAAAAAAGAGTTGTATGTTTCTTTTTTAATAATGGAACTTGTCCCAATTCACAAGATTTGATCGAAAGTGTGCAAAGTATTCTGTAACAAATTATTATGTAAAACCGAAGATTTTGAAAAGCTTTTTCTCATTTTACATGTCTACAACTTTTCAAAAAATTTAAAAAACAAAAAATTTGAATCGCCTTACGATTGCTATAAACAGCGAGCAGATGCACTCTCAAAATGATGGACAAAAGTCATTAAATCTCTTGAAGAAAGTTACCTGATTGAAACCAAGTGGCATATTAATTAATTAACACTTTTGTCTTTTGATATTTTTACGAAAAATGCACTCTTTGCGAGTTGTAGGATTTAAGACCTGATTATGGTCAAAAGTTGATAAATTCAAAAATTTAAATCTCGACTTTTACTGCACATTTTTTGACTTACATCTCGTAAAATAATTGTTAATACCTACTTTATATTTTCATTTGAAATTTTTACTTTATTTTTCCGTGTACATAGAAGTTAAAAATTTCAGGATGAAAAAAGTATTCTTATTACAAAGTAATATATTAAAAAAAGGTTTAATAGAAGCCTAGACGTGAATTTTCAAAGGTATCGACATTTGACAATTTTATAATCTTATTAAATCGCTTGTAACTCGAAAAAAAAAAAAAACGAAGAGACAACAAAGTTTAATAGTTGCCTCATTAATTTAAAAAAAAAAAGTTTTTTCTCAAAGATTCATATTAGTTTTTCCAACATTTTTGTAAATGACAAATTATCAGCACTTTGAACAAAAACGTTGTATGTATATAAATTAGTAAAAATAATTAATAGTAACAACTACGAAAATTTCCACTTGATTTAAAACAAACTTTTGCATTTGGATCATTAAAATATCGGTACCAGTCTATAAAAGTATCATGTGTACCCCAATTTTATAAATATAATTAAAAAAAAAATTAAGCTCTTCCAATTAATAAATTAATTAATTGGAAAGCAGAAAAACAGTAAATTTGTAGCTACTACTAAAGCTGATACATAATCTATTACAAAATGAACTGAAAACTGATAGTGAATAAAAAAGTAAAAAATGTATTAAATTGTCTTCTTTTTTCGTTGGTAAGAAAAGACATTACTGGTTTCCATAAAATAACATAATAAAATATTAATTTAACTGTATTGTTTTTATATCTATTTCTGGTAAAACAGTTTAATAACTTCGTAAGCAATAACTTTTTATCCAAGTGTTTAGTTTTTGAAGATACTAAGATAATAAAATGTACTAATATTATATCCATCAACTATTCGTTAATTGAGAGAATCATTAAATTCCTCAAGGGTTGTATTTTATTATTGTTTGGTTCAGGTTTTAATAAATTAACAAAAAAAAAAACTATTAGAAATCGTAAATTCTAAAATATTCTTGTATTAATCTCTAATATAATCTTAAACTTTGGTAGTTAATGAACTAAAAGAAGTGTTTTATTGACGAAAAAATAATATGACTTTTCTGTAGTGATGTTTTATGGTCTTTTTAACGAAATTAATCCCAATCTTATAGGTTAATTAGTTCACGAGATTTGAACAAAAGTCTGTAAAGTGATCTTTAACATATTCTTATGTAAAACAGAAGAATTTGAAGAGCAAGAGATACTAAAACTTTAAATTAAATTTAATGAATTGAAAAATGTTTCGGTAAAAGATTTAAGACTCCGGTTTGGAGCAAAATATCGAAATAAAAATAGATTTTCCATTCCCAATAAGGCAGCAACAATCTTTGAGGTTTAGGGACTTTTTTAATTATATTTTGAGAGTTCATCTCTTCCCTGTTTAAAGTATACTTAAATAAAATATGTCTTTAAACACAATTAAATTAAAAACATGAAAACATAAACAATTAATTATTACATTCACAACTAATCTGTTAATGAATCGGATTGGTATTAAAAATTATAATTTAAATAATAAAAATTAAGAACAAAACAACTACGTACTAACTCTGTTGTATGTTAAATTTAATATGTAACAAATTATAATTTGGGTTCATAAGCCTGCTGTAAAGATTCTACTACACAAAAGGTTTAAAACCACCCACAACTAAGTACTAGACTACGATAAAGATACCATTACTGACCTGGCTTATTTTTATTCTTTCGGGCCACTACTGATTTGAATCCCTTAGTAAAAAATAAAGGGGAAACCTACAACAATATCAGCTGATTATAGAAAGTCCTGGTTTATTTTGTTAAAGGCAATTGCAATTAATAATTAACACTAACAGGAGTTATCTTGGACGAGGAGTTGATTTCGATATTGCCCTTTCTGGCGCTTTTTTGATAGGGTTTATTATAATTAAAGGCGCCCAAAAGTCGACAGCCTTTCTTAACCTTATTCTGTTTATTCAGTTCGACGGATTTCTTGAACGAATGAGCAATTTTCCCGGCATTAAAGGAACGTCTTTTGGCGCAACTCCTTGTATTATACATTTACTATTTTTAAATTTGAGGTTAATCCGCTCCAAACGTGTTCACTCACGAATTTATACTGATTTTCGAACATATTTAGACACATTTCAATATCGACTAACAAAATTATTAATGAGGAATCGTAATTATTTGACGGAAAGCATTGTTGCGATCACAGCCACCCTATCCGATTTGTGTCAATCAATTTAAAATTTAACGAACAAACGCAAATTGGGTTGCATAACAAGTGAATAAATTAGCGCGTTTTTTAAAAAAGTTCAGATTTCTCGAGTAACGAAACGTTTCTTTAATTTTAGAGATATCTGTCTAAAACACGTTCCCTTACATTTCAATATCAACCTACGAAATTATTACTTGACAAAAAACATTGTTGCCGTCACAGCTAATTATATAAATATAATAAAAATAATTAAAGAAACTTAAATTTGAGATTAATCAGTTCTAAACAGTGAACTCTTTATCCTGATTTTTAAAAATGTTTACTCACATTTCAACAAAATTATTATTTGACAGATACCATTGTTGCGGCCACAGCCAACCTATAATTTATCAGTTAATTTAAAATTTAATGAATAATTGTAAATTGGGTTGTATAACAAATAAATAAAATAACGCGCTTTTTTTTTAAAAAGTTCAGTTATTTCTCGAGTTATGAATCGTTTCTTAAATTTGAGATTATTTAGTTCCAAACACGTTCACTCGCGATTTTTTTCTGATTTTCGAACATGTTTACTCACATTTCAAGAATAATATTATTTGACAGAAAACATTGTTGCGGTCACAGCCAACCTATGATTTATCAGTTAATTTAAAATTAGACGAACAAATGTAAATTGGATTGCACAACAAATAAATAAGAAAGCGGTTTTTTAAAAAAGTTTAGATATTTCTCTAGTTACGAAGCGTTTATCAAACTTTAAATTAATCCGCTCGAAGCACGTTCACTCGCGAATTTTTTTCTGATTTTCGAACATGTTTACTCACATTTCAAGAATAATATTATTTGACAGAAAACATTGTCCATTGTCACAGCCAACCTATGATTTTTCAGTTAATTTAAAATTTAACGATTAACTGTAAACTGGGTTGCATAATAAATAAATAAGTTAATGCGGCTTTTTTAAAAAAAGTTGAGACACTGGAGATGATAAATAAAAACATATTTGGTGAGAGAAAATAACCAAATATAAACAGTTCGTATGCGCAAAGAGTAAAACCTTACTTCTCTTCACGCAAAAATCAATAAAACTGGGGTTGTAAACCTCAACGCACGGGTGCCACAATAAAATTTACACATTATCTGATGAAAATGGTGAAAACCGACGTAGAGGGTGCATCTCTCGTTAATAAGGAAATGTTAATTGTTACGGAACTTTGGAAAATATGATGTTTAAAAAATTTAAACGGTTATAACGAAAATAATAAATTCGTTTTTGCGCTTATCCGGTTGTGATTCAATTATTAAAAATGAAGAATTTTATTTGCAAAGTGTTCGTAATAATTGCACTATTATTTCACCAATGTAAACTACAAAAACCAAACACTGAAAATAGGAAGCACGATGTTTACGTAGCTGGATTTTTTCCTTTCGGTCGAGGGGTTGAAAATTCACAAACGGGTAGGTACTTTTTTAATATTATTATTAAAATTTTTAATAATAATTTTCAAATGCTGAATTGTTATTAGTAAATCTGAAAATTCTACTATAACTAATTTAAAAATTACTTACATTTGCAGTCGAATTATTTTCAAAAATCACTAACACTCATACTCAAATTTTCTAATCTATCTCAATACTGTGTAGGGGCCTGAAGTTATAAACCAACTAACTATTTAAATCTGTTACGATAATAAAAATTTCATTTACTTTAAAGGGTGGAGACTAAGGGGGGATAATTTTCACTATTTATTATTGCATTGGCTGATAAAATATGTATACTTAAATTAATTAACCTGCCTGTGGAAATAAACAAAATGATTTAACTATCAGTTACAACAATTAAAAAAGTCTGACACAGTTTTGTTTTATACATTGTTGAAACATTATTGTCTATAAGTACTATTTTGTTTTCTATCGTTAAAATGTGATGTTTTCAAGGCCGAGGTGTAATGCCTAGTGTGAAACTGGCTTTGGACCACGTGAATGAACACGATACCATTTTAAGGAACTATAGGCTACACATGTGGTGGAACGATACGATGGTAACTTTTTTTTAATTATTCTTTACATTATAAATAATAATTTAAGTAACATGGTTTTTGTTATTTTAAATTGAATAGTATATTTTTTACGACAAACACAAGATTTTAATGCGATTTAGATACCTAACAAAAAAAGAAAGAAGAAAGCTGTTGCAATCCAAATTATAAAAAATCATAATTTTCACAAAAAACCACTTAAAGGGTTGAAATTTTTGTCAGTTATAGTTGACCCTTAAAGCTGACGTTATGCCAAAAATAAGCTCTGTAAATTATACAGGGTGTTCAGAAAAAAATTCAAAGTTTAAAAGCTTCAGATTAAATACTTAAAGATTAAACGATATTTAAGCAGTGTGCGACCAAGAATTTTTTTGTATGTTAATTTAGGGGTCTTAATGACGAATTATTAAAATAAAATTTGTGGTATTTGTACAAACTTTTCCACCCTGTAGCTATTTTTTTTTACATAGGCAATTAGACCTTACAAGTAGATTGTTATTTTTGCTTATATTTTTCAAATATGTATGTACCATTATATTATGTTGATGTTATCGTAGAAGAATAATTAGTAGAAGTATAAGCAGAAATAATTTTCTAATTAGTGGTTTATTTTAAGAAACTTGTATTTAATTGTAAACAAATTTATGAAGTTCAGTGTCTCTATAAACACCCCCCTTCCATTACATGCTTCTCAGAAACTGTTAATAAACTAAATTACATTTTAATACTTTCGATAAACCACTATATTAATATATTATTCGACCCATATCAGCCCCATATGTACGTATACAGGGTGGTTCAAATTCTATGGTCCATTAGAGGAGTTTATAGAAAATAAACGAGAGAAAAATTTTGAAAAAAATCGTGTTGTATTTACGACACATGGTCTATGTTTTTAAAATATTTTCATATTTGTAGCACTTCCGGTTATACCGGAAGTTGACACCAACATTGTTATTTTAAATGGAATGGTAGATTTTTTACGACGAATTCGAATAAAACGTTAAATTTTAAGGTAAGTTTGATAACCAACTTGTACACCTAGGATGAACAGTTTTTGAGATAATTTAATTTATAGAAAAAAAACTCACCACAGCAATCCAAAGAATAAAAAAATCGTAACTTTCCCAAAAAGTGACTTAGAGTACTGAAATTTTTACAGGTTGTAGTAGAGGTTTATGACTAATGTCCTGCCAAAACTAAGCTTCAATTTTTTTACAGGGCGTTTATAAAAAAAAATCCAAAGTTTAAAAATTTCAAACACGAATAACTTAGTTTTTTTAAATGGCACCTAACATATTTTATTTTTTCATTCGATTCTTCTTTTTCTCCTCTTTCAATCCATATGAATACTTCCTATTGTGCCATTTGAAAAACGAAGTTATTCGTGTTTGAAGTTTTTAAACTTTGTTTTTTTTATGAACGCCCTGTATAAATAATAAAGCTTAGTTTTGGCAGGACATTAGTCAAAAACCTCTTCTACAACCGGTAAAAAATTCAGTACTGTAACTCACTTTTTGGGAAAGTTATGATTTTTTATTTTTTTTGGATTGCTGTGGTGAGTTTTTTTCTATAAATTAAATTATCTCAAATACTGTTCATCCTAGGCATACAAATTGGTTATCAAACTCACCTTAAAATTTAACATTTTATTCGAATTAAAAAAAATATATACCATTCCATGTAAAATAACAAAGTATCATTAAACTATTAAATTTAGAAAACTTTGGCTCATTTTATAAGCTTAAATTTTAATTATTTCTGATAAAATTTGCACCGATAAAAGAACTCTAACTACGTCACTGGATTAACCCTAAAATAGTGCTGATATTCTAATAAGTTACAGCAATTTTCTATGTAGCCAAAGAAAGATAAACGCCCTGTATGCCAGTTGACAGTGCATACGGTTTTCCCCCATTTAACATTTCTTAAAAATCGATGTCAATTTTGCTGTATCAAGTCAAGAAATAGGTCATTCCTGACTATAAAAACAGACCAATTTGGAGCACCCTGTACATATGTATATATATCTGAAATACACGTATATTACATACAATATTTATTTTAACAGTGCAATGCTGCGGTGGGGGTGAAGGCATTTTTCGACATGATGCACAGAGGGCCCCATAAATTGATGCTCTTTGGTGCGGCCTGTACCCACGTCACAGACCCAATAGCCAAAGCGTCCAAACATTGGCATTTAACTCAAGTAATTTAATTAATAATAATTACGTATTCAAGAAAATTATTACACGTAGCTATTTTCATTCCATTTGAATCATTTGTCTAACAAAAAAAATATATAAAAATTTAATATACAACATAAGACACACTTTTATATACAGGGTGAAGCAATAATGTTTGACGGAAGATTGTGTCCTTAATATGTGTTTCACAGAAATTTAATTCAAACAAAAGTTTCACCAAATGAACTCATTTATATTCTAAAATAATTTTCGATTATACAGGGTGTACAGTTTCGCCTGGACGCAACCTAACTTCATTTTTTCATAGTGCTATATATTATTACATTTTTGAAACCCTCGTTGAAAATAAAGGCCAGTTGGATGACCAAATATTGGGCCTAAGTAGCACATTTTTGAAAAAAAAGTTTGCAGTTTCAGAAAAAAAATCATAAATCCAAAACGAAGTATAATAAGAAGATGCAGTTTTCACTATTGTATTAAGCAAGGAATTGCCTATCGTTTCATATCCAAATTTATTCATTTTCCTTTTTACAAAAATGAAACAAAACAAAATTAATTTTTAAACATTCAATCATCAATAACTAAATTTTTTTTAAACGAAACCGTCTATTTTCTTTGAACTACTAGATGCAAAATTCGATTCTCTGTCGATTTTGTTAATACAAGTCGGGCTCTAACTCTGATAGTTTCTGAAATAATTGGATTTTTTTAAATTTTTGATTATTTTCCATTTAAAAAAATCCAAGTTGAAAAATTAAAAATTTTGAGTTTGAATATTAAATGATAGGCAATTTCTTGATAAACACATTGGTGAAAACCGGATATACCTATCTTGTTTCGTTTCGAATTTATGATTTTTTTTCTGAAACTGCAACGTTCTTTTTTTTTTTCAAAAATCGTAATTAACGCCGAAACAGTGCGACTACGACCCAATATTTGGACATCAAACTGACCTTTATTTTCAACGAGCAATTTAAAAATGTAATAATATACAAGGTGTTTCATTTGAAAAAACGAAGTTAGGTAGCGTCCGGACGAAACGGTACACCCTGTATAATCGAAAATAATTTAAGAATATGAATGAGATCATTCGGTGAAACTTTTGCTTGAATCGTATTTTTGTAAAATCAATAATAATGACACAACGGAGTATAGGACCACCCTGTATATTTTCTTTTTGTTTATATAGCTTGATATAGTTATTTATCATAATTTATTGTAAAATATAATTATAAAAAATTAAAAATTACCACTTTTTCGGCAGTATGTGTAACAATTACCATCGATAATAGAAGGCCTGCAGGCTCACACGCAACGTCATTGATTAGTCATTCACGTGGGCCCTTGTAAAGAACTGTTTTAGTTCACTAGCGAAGGTATTTATCGGGCAAAAATTTTTTTGATCGCGGATTCTTATGCAGGTTGATCAGAAGAGCATTTGTTAAAATTTTTAACGCTAGTAAATAATTTTTACTATTTTTTATTTGACTTTTAAGTTTTGCAACACGCGATTTTTGACCTTTCAACACTTACGTAACGAAAACCGTAACAGATACAAAAAAAATGTATATAAATGTTTTGTAGAGAATTGAATTTTCTACATAAAAGTCCCGGACGGCACCCCTCTATATTTTACAGGTAAAAAATTGCAGCGTTCTAAAATTGACTCAGCGACACGTTGGCGTTTATGAAAGTCATTGGAACGCTATTTTTTTTTTACCTGAAATTAACTAACTACGTCATAGGATTCTACAGAAAAAACTATGTTAACAACACTTTTTACCATATTGTTAAATTGCAAGATCATTGTGTTATAAGCACTATCGAAAACGTGATAATTTTCGTTTTTTTCGTGCACCTCAAAAACCGAGAGAGCTAAGCAAATTTTATTTGCGACGTTGTCAATTTCACAAAAAGTATCTATCTTTAAAAACAATACGAGATATATTACCCCACAGAACATTCGAAAATGGGACATCCGGTGCAAATATAGTTAATGTTTAATTGTTTCTTTGTTTAGCTTTCTTACGCTGATACACATCCCATGTTTACCAGAGAAAGCTTTCCCAATTTTTTTCGCATAGTGCCGTCAGACAACGCTTTTAACGCCCCTCGATTGGCTTTACTTAAAGAATTTAATTGGACCAGAGTGGGCACCATCTATCAAAATGAACCACGTTATTCTTTAGCACACAACAGGTACGATATTGATTTTTATTTATTTATATGTCAACAGGGAATATATACAATAAAATATTTGGAGCATATACTACTAGAGGCAGTAGAGGTAGTTGGTTGTTCAAATATGTAAAAAAGTATGCCAAACGAAAAAAAAAGAGAAGTACGGTCAGTAGGACTCTATCTCACTTGTACAAGGCAAGCGATTTGATGTTAATAGTGTACCCCTCTCTCTCTTGCAATTGTTACGTTAAGCGTCTCTTTCTACCTCTGTTCGTCAGTCACTTATCTTTCGCATGTAGCATACCTCAAGTTTCCTTCAGTAGTATATTATGCTCTATATTTTTCATATCTTATGGCACGCCGTTAGTATTTTTAATTGTCAAAATATTAATAGTTTAAAATAAAAATAAAATCTAGTTATATTTGGTAACTTTGTTAACACAGAACATTGTTTGAGGCAGGTTAGTAGCCGACTTGGATACTTTCGCGTATCAAGTTGTAGAAACTCAAAGTTTTACAAACGAAGTTACGAATGCTTTGATGAAACTGAAGGAAAAGGATACCAGGGTAATTTTAGGTAAGAAAAAAAAATTTCGAATAGATGGAGGGAGTTATTCAGGGGTGGGAGGGCATTTGGAATTGAGGTGGGGGAGGGTGAAAGCGGTTTTGAGGGTGGGATAACCTTGGAGTGGGCTATTTCGAACATAATCCCACCCTCTGCACCAACTTACCCCACCCCCAAGACAGTCCCAGTGGGGGTGGGCGGCGCTGGGGGTGGTGTGAAAATTTGGGGATGGCCTAATTTAAAGAAGCAACCAACTTATCCTCACCCTCCCACTCCCACTCCCCCAATCTTTAACATTTACCCCATCCCCAATAGCGCAAAATTCCCAATAATTCTTTACTATAAATATGTAATGATGCATTAGGGGATAAGAATTATTATTTTTGAAGGTAATTTCAACGAATATTGGGCGACGAAAATTTTTTGCGAGGCTTACAGACTGGAAATGTTCGGAAGAAAATACCAGTGGGTCGTAATGGGCACTTACACTGAAGAGTGGTGGAAAAATGTAGATTCGGAGTCGAATTGTACCACCGAACAAATAGAAACTGCACTAGAACAAACAATTCTAACAGACCTACTGCCGTTGAGTACGAGCGGGGAAATTACCATTTCTGGATTTGTAAGTAAAAATTATAATTTATTTTCTTTTGTTATTTTTAGGGTTCCGTACGTCTGACTGAAAAAACTGACCCCTTATGGGATTACTCGGGTGTTTGTTTACTATAAGGGTAGAACGGTCAGTTTTATTCTATTTTCTTACATATCTTTAAAACTATTCATTTTAAAATTATAAAAAAATTATATTAGAGACCCTCACAACAAGCCCTTTCATTTGATATGTCACACGGTATTTTTTTAAAAATTTCCTAATCTACCCCCTAAAAATGTTCTTGTTCAATTCATATATTTTTTAATTTTAATCGGTCCAGTAGTGATCCTAGAATTCCGTTTCCTTAAAAATGCGAGTTATTTTAAAATTTCAAACGTTTGTAGACCTCAGCTCCTTTTAAAAAAAAAATTGAATTCTAGACGGCCGACGAATACAAAGAAGAATACGATTCTCGTAGAGGAAACGAATTCTCAAGATTCCACGGTTACACATATGACGGCATATGGGCAGTGGCTCTTGCAATACAGCACGTCGCACATAAAATCCGATACATTCGAAGAAATTTGACAGTTTTAGATTTTGAGTACAGGAACGATTTGTGGGAGAGTTTGTTCCTAACTGCGCTACAGAACACCAGCTTCGAAGGTAAGCAGTCGCTCCTTTCAGGCATCGTTACAGGTTGCAGTATCGATTATACTCTGTAATGGCGCGAGGTTGGCAACATAACCCCAGTAGTAATGGCGCGTTACTCGCTCACGCATGCGCGCTAATTTAACAGCACGTTTCTTCTATCCCTGTTTAGCAAATGAATTTTAGAGCATTAGGGGCATGAATTACTGGCTATATAAGAGTATTACAAATGCATACGTATTTATTTAATATTTAAACATAATCACCCTGTAATTATATTAATTCAGAAAATAAACTCATTTTGAAAAACTTTAACATCAAATAAATAATAGTAACAACTATTTACGACTGTTAAATGTTCTTCTGTTCGATCTCTACAAGAATTCTGCATTGACCTTGACCAATGACGTTATACGTAAACTATCGGGCCTTTTTTATTCACGAAAATAAAATTTCATCCGCTAGTTGATACACACGCACATTATTATGAAACAATGCATGTATGCGACGTAGCCAAGTCTTACGCATAAAAGATACTAGTATTCTCTCCCTAACCCAACACTTTCCTATAACGTATTTTACAGATATTTATAATTAATATATAACATAACAATCGGTTTATTTTTTTCTGCATAACAGGTGTAACAGGACCGGTACGTTTCTACGATAACGAAAGAAAAGCGAGCATTTTGCTCAAGCAATTTCAAAACGGCTCGGAAGAGAAAGTGGGGGAATACAGTGCTGCCACACAACACCTGGACCTTACATTGGGGAAACCGCTCAAGTGGATAGGGAGGTAAGTAGGGTACCAATCATACAATAATTACTTATTATTTATGATCAAAGAACATACCTACACTTATTTCATTCTCATAAACTACCTCCGATAGATTTTTACAATCGCGAAATTATTCAAAAATTTCTACAAAAGAAAAAAAAACTTCGTAACAATGCAACAATTGGCAGTAATCTACCTATTAACATACGGCAACATACCTAGTAGTTACAGTGGGAGATCTGCACCTAATTCAGTGATGCCTGAAAGACATTTCGTTCACGCAAAACATATACATCCAATAGTATATGGTCTAAGGTTCCCATTGCAACGTTGCCAGATCGTCCTTTTTATACATATGTAGACATCCTTTTTTTTTGTATACGTCTACATCACACTTAGGATCATTTCCAACGTTATCAAATCGTACATTTAATTTTCAAACGTTCTCTTTTCGCAGCCGTGAAGTTCTATGCTCCAAAAGTTCATATTACAACGTTGCCAGATCGTACTTTTTATACACAGACATCTCTTTTTTTGCTTACGTCTACACCATACTTAGGATCGTTTCCAACGTTGTCAGATCATACATTTAATTTTCAAACGTTCCCTTTTCGCAGCCGTGAAGTTCTATGCTCCAAGCTTATATTACAATGTTGCCAGATCGTATTTTTTATATACATGTAGACATCCTTTTTTTTTTGTTTACGTCTATATCACTTAGGATCGTTTCCAACATTGTCAGATCGTACATTTAACTTTCAAACGTTCCCTATTCGCAGCCACGAAGCTCCATGCTTCAATGTTCTTACGGCAACATTGCCAGATCGTACTTTTTATACCACAAATACGTGATTTTTTTTCAGACAACCTCCGAAAGATCGCACACTACTCATAATCGAGCATTCTCGAGTAAACAAGACTGTCTACGCAATACTGGCCTCGTTGGCATGTTGCGGTATAATAATGGCGTCCGTATTTCTCGCTTTTAATATTAAATACCGAAACCAGCGTTACATAAAGATGTCCAGTCCTCAATTAAATAATCTTATCATTATCGGATGCATGTTAACCTACACTAGCGTTGTCTTCTTAGGACTCGACTCGGGCCTGTCTAGTATAGGTAGGTGATAATAAAATATCGCGCAATACATCTACAGTATGTCACACGTTGACGATATGACTTTTTTTAGAGGCATTTCCGTATATTTGTACCGCGAGAGCGTGGACCTTAATGGCAGGTTTCTCGCTTGCTTTCGGCGCCATGTTCAGTAAGACGTGGCGGGTACATTCGATATTTACTGATGTTAAACTCAATAAAAAAGTGATAAAAGACTATCAATTGTTTATGGTGGTCGGAGTCCTATTGTTTATCGACCTCGTTATAATGACCACGTGGCAAGTGGCTGACCCTTTCTACAGGGAAACGAAACAATTGGATCCGTACGTAAGTTTCTCACCACACCATTTCTTAATTAATTAAAATTTTAAACAAAAAAAAGAAATTAATTGTCCTATTAATAAAAAATAATAAAAATAAAATTAAAGCCCCACCCTTCGAGCGAAGACATTGTAATTATTCCCGAAAACGAATACTGTGCGTCTGAGAGGATGACCATTTTTATTGGATCGATATATGCCTATAAAGGACTGCTCATGGTAAATTTCTTAAAAGAAAAAAACAAATGGACTTGTTTACAAATAAAATTTTCTGTTTTTGTAGATTTTTGGTGCGTTTTTGGCTTGGGAAACCCGCCACGTTTCAATTCCCGCTCTGAACGACAGCCGCCATGTTGGACTATCGGTCTACAACGTTGTTATTATGTGCGTATGTGGCGCTGCTGTCGCTTTAGTTCTAGTAGATCATCAGGACGCCATGTTTCTTATTATAGGTAAGATTTCAGAAAATTCAAAATATTACAAAAACCATCAACGATACGTCAAAATTGGTTTATATAAAGTCGAAAGAGAAATAAATTTTGCACCAAATGGTGAGCATAAAAATTAATATAACCTAACCTATCAATAAAAAAAAAATAAGTTATTCATGCTTTAAAATCCGTAACTTTAAAGATTAATAAAACAAAAAGTGCAAAGTTATAAGAATTCATTTTAACATGAAAAATACTTTGACCTATTCTAAATTCATTACTCAAAACCGTAAAGTTCTACGTCACTTAGTTTCGAAGTTATTGGGAATGTTGAAATGCTGCAAACGACTATTTTTCAAAAAAGTCAAATGTTTTAAAATCCGTAACTTTAAAGATTTATAACACAAAATGTGCAAAAGTATAAGAATTCATTTTTATGTGAAAGATACTTTGATGTATTCTAAAGCCATTAGTCAAAACCGTAGTGTTCTATCTCATTTAGTTTTGAAGTTATTGGGAATTTGGAAAGCACTGCAAACGAATATTTTTCAAAAAAAGTCAAAAGTTTTAAAATCCGTAACTTTAAAGATTTATAACACAAAAAGTGCAAAAATATAAGAATTCCTTTTAATGTGAAAAATACTTTGATCTATTCTAAATTCACTGGTCAAAACCGTAAAGTTCTGTCTCACTTAGTTTCAAAATTATTAGGAATTTTGAAAAGTACTGCAAACGACTATTTTTCAAAATAAGTCAAATTAACTCCTAAATTACAAACCTTAGGTCTAAGAAGGGCTTAACGAAGTGGCTTTTAATTTTAAAATAAAATCCAAAAATGCGTGTTCCGGCTAAAACAAACAAAATTGACAGCCACTTCCGGTGTAACCGGAAGTGAGACATCCTTGAAAATGATTCTAAAATATGGTCTGTCAATTCATAAAAGTTTTTTTTTTGTAATTAATGGAACAGATAGAATACCCTGTATAATCCACTACTAATATGCAACAAATTAAATAAATAATCAGGAAATCGATTTTCATATTAAAAAATTATTTTCTTGCGTTTTCAATTATGTTGAAAGTGACAATAATTATTTTTTGGTTCAGGTATTTTCGTAATGTTTTGTACGACTGCAACTTTATGGCTCGTTTTCGTCCCGAAAATGTTGGAACTGAGAAGAAACCCCGGAGGATCCATAGATAAACGTATACGAGCAACGTTACGCCCCCCATCGAAAACAAGAAGGAACTCGAGTGCCACAGAGATGGAACACAAGTTACGAGAAGTGAAATCACTCAATTCGAAACACAGAAAAACCCTCATGGAAAAAGAAGCAGAACTTCAAGTAAAAGAATTAAAAAAAAAAACAATAACACAGACGATAAACCCTTTTCCTCCCTTAGGCCCTTATTCAACAATTGGGCACCGAAGCTCGAGAAATATTAGGCCAGAGTACAGAAATGTATTCCGATTCCAACAAGTTATCGGTGCCCCAGGTTCGGAAAGAAATGCCTAGCGCCACAGAAACCACCGACATCACATCTGTGGGGAGTTTAAGTTCTCAAGATTTGATTTCGATACATCAAAGTGACAGCCAAAAGTAAGTAAACAATGGGGTCCCTTAAGTGCCAATCGATAGATTACATCACACTGAGTATGATTTTCTAAAACCCGGGAAATCCCCGTCAGGGGGGTCGAAGACCGAAAATTGAAATTGATCGGATTGAGATAGCGAGACATTAAAATGGTAGCAGAGATGACGTAGATTACGAAAATGCAAGAATTTTTCTTGTATCTTCAAAATCTCAAAAGTTATTTAGATTTTATTGCAATAAAACAACCATTTTCTGAAATAACAGATTAAGTTTTGAAGATACAAGAAAAAATCTTTCATTTTCGTAATCTACGTCACCTCCGCTGTCATTTACAAGTCTCATTTGTTCGACTCGATTAATTTCGCTTTTTCGACTTGGCTTGGCGGCCATTAGACATTCCAATGAACCTTACTCGAAGTAGACTAAAAACACTAAAACCACTTTAAGACTTATAACATTAAAAGCTTTCGAATTTACTTAATCAAAACAAAAAGACCCAAGAACAGCACTTGATGATCTTACTTAACCTTGTTGCAGACGAAAAAAATCAACTATAATAACCGACACAGCGAAACAAAAAAGCGTGTCGCAGTCGAAACTTAACGAACCCGACAAGGTAATCCTGAACGGCAACGTTACGAAACAAGAAACCGAACAGTCGTACCAATACCAGCAG